>BGKB01000246.1:0-67246 GCA_003116975.1 Aurantiochytrium sp. KH105 | reverse complement strand
TCATCGGGATATACCTAACTTGCCTCTTCCTTTCCAAGCGCTTTTCAAACCCAGCCTCACTCTTCTCCGCGCTACGAACACCTTACCGCCGCGCTACGCGGTCGTACGCGGCTCGCGGTTGGCTTGAGTTCCTCAGGATCGTGTCGTTTCCTCTCTCACATGTGCCTCCGCCCGCTTCCTTGCCGCTTTCTTTCTCTCCTTCGCCGCGCAAAACGTCTCGCCGCGCCTCGCCGCGTCGCGTCGCGTCGCGTCGCGTCCGGCGCGAGGAGGCGCGAGGGAGGGAGCGAGGCCCGACGTCGCAGGGGTGGGCTCAGGCTTGGGCGCGGCGGCGGGAAGGGGGGCCTGGGCGCCGGAGCCGCGACGCGGAATGGAGGGGCGGGGCTGGCGGGCGATCGAGTCGCATGTAGGTGAAGGGAAGGCACGCCCGGGATCCCCGCCGCTAGTAATTCCCCCGAAGCAGCCCCGCTGTGGGCGCCCTCGCGCCCCATGGGACGATTGAATAAATTACCTCGGCTCGCCTGGCCTCGGCTCGCCTGGCCTCGGCTCGCCTCGGCCAAGTCGTCGCGGTCGCGTCGCGGTCGCGTCGCGGTCACGACGTCTCGCGGATCAGCAGCAAGGTGGGCGGGCGGCGGTTTGATACGCGTTGACTCCCGCACGCCCGCAAGGATAGAAGTGGTGCGGGGGGCGCGCGTTGGCCCGCACCAGCCGCGGGGGATCGATCGTTCTATACTTGATTCCACCGCGTTGCGCCAGGGCTCGCGCCAGGTCTGCCCCGCTGTGTGCCCGCAGACAAGAACGCGCAGAAACTCGCAGAAGCGGCCGTGAGGGGCCGTACCTACAGGCCCGCAGCGCCCCGCGGCGCCGCGCAGCAATCTGCAAGAAGCAAGGTCGAAAAGCCCTGCGTTCTTGAGATGGCTACGGGGTCCGTAGGGGCGCCTAGGATATCTGGACTCTTAGCTGTGGACCGCTGCTTCGTATGCGTTCAAAGAGGGGACGCACGGAGGCCGTCCCTCCGCCTTTCATTGCGACTCGAGCGGGCAATCGATCGATCCATCGATCGATCGATCGATCCATCGATCGATCCATCGCCTCGGTCCATCGCGGTCCTCGGCAGACGTCCCTCATTGCACGAGGTCCGAACGGCTGTCTGGGCGGTGGGCAGTCGGGGCGGTAGCTTCCGCGAGCGCAGCCACATAAAAGGCGAGGGCAGAAATAAGTACTGTATAGGTCCTGGACACCTGCCTGACACGAACCTGGAGAGTCAATCCGCGCGAGCGAGCCTGGACCCGGCGGTCAGTCACTCGTGTCTGGCTGGGCGGGAGGCTGGATGGACGCGTGGGTAAATGTGCGTAGGAGACATAGAAGGACGGCCAGCCAGCCAGCCAGCCAGCTAGCCGGAGAGGGAGCCGGAGGAATGGAGGGGAAGCTTGGACAGACAGGGCAGGCTCGTTAACGGCCCCAACAGCTTCGAGGACAGAACGAGAGCCGCCTGAGTGCGGGGTTTGACTGTGGTGTTTTGCTCCCCGATTGCTGCGGCGCGAGCGATCGAGTGCGGAAGCGAGTGCGAGGCGAGGCGAGGCAAAGCAGGAGTGGGAGAACTTACGAGAAGGAGAAGGAGGAGGAAAAAAAGCCTTGATCGACGCTTCTTCGTTTGTTTCTTTCTCTGTTTCTTTCGTCCGTACTTCTTATCAAGTAGGATCGTGCGTTGTGTCCGCCATCGCACGCCAGGCCGCCAGAGACGAGGCACTGCCCAGGTAAGGCGAGCCAGGCTGTCAGTCCAACCAGCCCAAAGACTGCAGCGGGGAGGCAGGTGTCCTCCGACAAACAGCCAGTTGCCAAAGGTGCAGACGGCAACGGCTGCAGCAGGAGGGAAGCAGGATACCCGCCTGAATACGCAACGCGCAGCCACGGACGGGCTGGGTGGCTGGCCATGGTGGCTGGGTGGCTGGCAGGCCGTCTAGGTAAAGCGGCGACCGGCGCGAGATCTCGACGAAGCTTTTCTCTAACTTTTAATCGAAGAACGAAGGGTGCATGTCCATTTGTTCGGCCAGTGTCCAGGTGCACCGTACCCGAGTAGGCGATGAAAGACCCGGCCAGGGGCCGGCCGCCTCGCCGTCTGGCTGGCTGCCTGGCCGCCTGGCCGCCTGACCCAGAGAACGAGGATGACTTTGCCTGCGCAGTCTGCACTGCCGGAATGAATCAACGACTGGCCGGGCGACTGGCTGGCTGGCTGGCTGGGTTGAAGCAAGGGCCGAAAGACCTGGACTGGAGCTCGTCCTTCCTTCCCCTGGCCGTTTGCTGGTGCGTTCTCCGCGCCCCGTTTCTTCCCCCTTCTGCGCCCCTTGGGTTCTGTCTGTGCGTCCCGCCCTCTGGCTGGCCTAACCGCGCAGCTAGCCGCCTCTGCAGCCCGCGCGGGGCAATTCGAGTGGCGGAGGCCCAACGGGGGCGGGGCAGTTCGGCATCGCGAAGCAGCCCTCGCGTATCTGTGGGAGCCGCGCTGTGGACGAGCGTGTGTGCGGGGCCGCGCTGCGGACGAGCGAAAGACCCGCCGCTCACCCACCGCGTGCGGCCCGGCCAGTCATGTCCAGCCACTAAGCCAGCCTCGATGCCACGCTGGCTGCGCCCCGGCGAGCCTGGGTCCCGGCCATCGATGCCTGCTCCTGGTCTGGCTTCCCCCGGCCCTTGCGGCCCGGACCTACGGTCCACGGGTCGCTCCCTCAGGGCCGCTTTTTCACTTGCCTCTTCCGCGAAGGCGTCGTTCGCTCGCTCGTTCACTCCAGCCGGGTCAGGCACGGGAGACGCCGCTAGCGCGGCCGTTTGATACGCCTATAGGGCCGATTTGCGGTGGCTCGGCTCGGCCTGGCCTCGGCTTGCCTTGGCCCGGCGTGCGTCCCGCGATCGCGGTCGCGGGAGATGAGGCGAGATAAGATTGGGAGAGGGAGGGAGGCAGGCCTGGCTGGCTGGCTGGCTGGACGAACGGCCGGCTGCCATCCCACAGAGCGCGCGTCGACCGGGGAGGAGGTATGGTATGAGTAGCGCGGCTACGCTGCACTAACAGTAAGGGACAGATGCGAAGCGCGGGATTGCGGGCAGCGACTGTGGGGCAGAGGGAAAGCCCAGAGCCTATCGGGGACGCACAGGCTGGTGGGTGGCTCCACTGCGCGAGCCCATCGGGAGCCATTCCTCAAACGCTGCGGGAAGGAGGTCCCAAGGCGGTGGCGAGGCGAGAAAAGGACGCCGACCCCGCAATTTGCCCACACCCTGACCCCGCAGTACGAGAAGGGGCAGACCGGCAGCGTGCGGCCAGCCAGCCTGTCCTCCCTCCGTCCCTCGCTCGCTCTGATCGATCGTAGATCTCCTGGCGGCTGCCTCTGCCTCGAGCGACGCCGCTGGCCGCAACGGCTGCGACGCGGCTGCGATGCGCCCGTGAACCTCGTGCTAGGTCCCTTTCTATTCCAAGGTGCTTAAGAGACGCCGCGGGGGACTGCCTGATCGACAGACCGACCAACTGACCGACCGCCAACACGACAGACTAACTGTAATCAGGCAAGAGAGAAAGCGACTGGCTTATCGAATGGCCGCTGGAAAGAGTGAGTTCTTGAAAGAGTGCTTGGACGATTGATTGAGTCGCCGGTTGACTCGCCTCACGCAGTCGCGGGGAAAGAAAGAGCTCGTGCGTCGAGGCGCCGCGGCGTTCGCGCCTTTGCTGCAGGCAGGCAGAGCGGCCGCCAGAGGCAGAGGCGCGAACGAGGACGTGGATGCGGTGAACGCGAACATGAAATCGCAGCTTGCGTGAACTGCATGCGCGTCTCTCTCTCTCTCTCTCTCTCCGGGCGCCAACCGCAGACACGGTAGATTTAAGTGACGAAGGAGGAGGAAACGGACGAGGAACGGGCGTGGCTCGTAAGGGGCGGGCGAGGTGATGCGACGCGACGATCATCATAACGGAAGCCACCTGGCAGGGGCTTCTCCTCGATTGTAAACATTGAGAGCGATAACGTGATCCGGTCCAGAGCACGTTCAGTAATTACTCAAGAGTGAGAGATCGCGCGGCAGTCCTGAGGTTTAACAGAACAGCGAGCTCGAACAAAACTTGAACTTGTATGTTCCTCAGCCTGAGCGAAAGGTGGCGGGGCGCCCTAATACGTCCTCCCTTGGAAGTCGAGGACAAACTCGCCACGCCATATCAGGAACGGTGGCCCATTGACCTTAATGCGGTGAGCTCCAAGTGTTGGAGAACCCTGGAAGTTCCGGGGGTGCCAGCTCGAATTGGCCTGGACTGCGAAAGACTTCACTTGATCTCTCTTGGTAGCGACCAACAGGAAGACGAATTTTTGCGACGTGTCCTGTTCGTCGGCTCATCAGTGCAAACAAAGGTAAAAGTTGCGCTGCTTGCTCTCGTTCGTATACAAGTGCGCAACGCTGATGCGGCGACACAGGAGATCTTTGAGGACGCCGGAAAATAGCGTATTCTTCGCGTTGCAAAGAGCCCGACGACACACAGGTTCAAATGTGTAGCATCTTTTTTCCGAAGCCAATCAGCTGAGAAGTTCCGCAATCTTAACGCTACACTGCGCCTGCAGGCAGCGACAGCAACCACGACCTTGGCCCAATAGCAAAAAGATGGGCCGCCGAGCAAGCATGTTCTCCTCTCCAAAACAAAAGCCATGCCGCCAAGCTACAGACTCTGGCCAGCCAGCAAAAGCTCATGGGCTCGTCATCTGTCATGCGCCTGCTTTTCTTCGATACTACCTTCTTCATTCCAAACCGATTCAAGGTCCCCCTCAAACTACAGATCAGCGACGATGAAGTGAATAATCAGGCCAATTTACCAAATGTACAATCACAACGAACAGTACAAGGTGCTTCGAGAAGGCAGCGGACAGCCAGAGAAAAAAGGGCTATGTTGACGAGGTTCCCCGTGCTGAAACTCATTCAAGCCCAACTCACACTTGAGAAATTAGTTGCACGTAATCTTTCTTATGGTTGACCGTCTGGAGTGTTTTTAGGAAAGCTTCGAGCTGTTTGCCAAGCTCATCAACGTCGTTAACTTCGTCAAGAATTTCTTCTACTCATCATCATCGTCGCTTTCTGTGCAATTACCATCTCCGATCGAGGATTCTCTACGAAACTCCTCAATGACATGATCGCGTGAGACGATGATCAATCCTCTTCACCAAGTCTCGACCGGAGGGTTTCTCAAGTCTCATGAACTCGGCATCCAGTCTCTGCTTGACATCTTCATGAGAGGTGTTATTCGTGAATTGTCTTTCAATGTTCCGTTTGACGTAAGCCCAAAGCAGTTCCATGGGCTGCAGATTGGGCTGCAGATATCAAGTCACGAACCTTGGAATATACCTGCATGATCGTTGGTGCACGTCTCGTCTTTGCCTCTTGATCCCTTTGATACGCAAGAAAGGCGCGTTGGGCTATGAAGCGCTCTTGAGACGTGAGCACCGGTCGTCCACGAGCTATCTTGCTTGCCTTAAGTTCTCCTCCGTGGCATTCTATGGTTCCCGTTACCCTTGTTTTGACCTTTTCATTTTGCTGATGCCCTTAACTTCGAGACGCAGACGTCTGGCGACGGTTAGGGGGGAAGGGTGCGCTCATCGTTTCAGTAGACTTCTCCTCCCCCTTTTCACCGCGCGACCGCGTCGTATGCTCGTTTGCGTCCATCGTAGCCGCCCGCTTCATCGCGATCTGCACGCCATCGACCCGAGTGTTTCCAGTACATCTTTACGCATGGACGGTAGGAAAAAGAATACTCTGAGCCTGTAGAAATGGTGGGTAGAGTTTCAAGCAAACAATTTTCAGAAATAGAGGTCTGTCTCGTGGCTGTAAAAGAAGATTCAAGAAACAGAAAAATCATTATCAGGAAAAGAATCAGCAACAAACAAATGGAGGGGAATTCAGGCAGACAGGAAGGCGGTGCAAAGGAGAATTACTTTTTCTCTCATCTCACCTCACAATTATCATCATCATCCTCAGAATTTATCGGCTAAGGCAGCGCCAGGGCTATGCTATGCATAATGGTAAATCTCCGGCGCGCCCCATGCTCGCTTGCTGCGCTTATGTGCGCCAGCAAGCTCTCGCGCGGAAAACGAGGATGTCAGAGAGGACGCTTGGCTCGACGGCAGTGGCGTCAAGTACACGACTCTCATTGCTCTGGCGAGAAGCCAAGAAAGCGAGAGGCCTTGATGGGCAAAAGGCGAGGATCTCCCGTCAGATGGATGATCTTGGGTGTCACTTGCAATGTCACCAGGCAGTAATCGTCGAGCGCTTTAAGCGAGTCTCTGCGCGGGAGCAATGGTGTCTCCGTTCGATCCATTTGCTCCGCTCGGCCCATTGAGCGCGGACTCAAAGGGTTGAAGCGACCAGAGGGCAAAGACCAAGGCATCTTTTCCGACCAAAAAATCGACTTCCCTTGACTGACCAGCAACGTGTCGATTCCTTGACTGCACGGTACAGCGTCTGGTTCTGGATTTGTTCTCGTGCCGGGTATTTCTTCTTGGTTTGATCGGCTCTCTTTCTTTGTTCTTCGAGTTGCGGGTCTGCCTCGGCCCGGACCACGGGCAGCGTACCTGTGCGAGAGACGGGACAAGATCGCACTCGACGCTGGAGCGAATCCCTTGTCTAATCTTCGCACCTCCCACATGGGTCGTGTATTCGCCAACGCTTGAATGCTATAGACCCCTTCGTTTTGCGCAGTCGACAAGTGGGTTATGCGTCGACGCGTGGACGGACGATCCTTATTGTTTCCCTGTCTCCATCCCTTTTCCATTCATCTCATTGATTGAATTCTTTGGCGTCAAAGAGATGGTATGGGTCCCACTAAGCTGCTGGGACGTGCCTCGGCGCGCTGCGAGAGGTCCCTGCAGATGATTCCATGAGACTATTCACGCTGTCAATTTCTCACGCAATGCATCCCGAGGCAGCGCGTTTATGGATACCTTTGCCGGCAATATCCTTCGCATCCATCGCGCCATGCCATACTTGCTCTGTCAAGAGCCACAGAACGAAGCAGACCTTGCCTCCATACCACAGCATACGACTACTATATTTTGCTGTCCGCCTGGTGCTCACCTGTACTTGATGAATAATATGATTACCGCACGGAAAGACACAGCCCAACAAGATCAAGTAAGGCAGAGCGCATAGCACAGCACAGCACAGCACAGCACGGTGATTGCGGTCGGTCGATTCGTTGGTTGCTCAATCGACCGGTCGGACGAAGTGAGAGCCTGTCTCCTGTTGGGGTGTTGAAGAGACGGACAACTGGCCACCTAGCAAGCATCGACGCTCTTCACATGGCAACTCGCTCATCCGCATCAATCGATGCCATAATTCGCATCATTGGATGGCCCTCGAGGTCGTAAAGCTGCTCGAGGGCTTTGGCGGTTGCGTAACGAAGCTCTTGAAAGGCCTTGACACTCGTCGAAAAATGTTGCGCTTCTCCGCTCGCGGTACGAAAAGCCAGTATGATCTGCGGCTCTCCCGACGCCTTTGAACATCTGACGTGCCACTCGAGGTCCTGAAAATGCGTGTGTCCCGGTCGATTGCTCAGTGCGCGGGTCTCGATGCGAGCATGCGCGGCGTGAAGCCGCTTCGCAAATGTCTCTGCAAAGCCCTCGGAAAAACCAAGCAAGACCAAGTCTCGTTGCGTGACCTCGCGAGGAACACGTTGACGCGCCGCTTCCCGCGCCAACAAGTACATGCCGGACAGGAGGCGCTGGTCTTCTTTCGGCGCCGTCATGTAATCCGCTTGCGCCTTTCCCGCCTCTTTTCCTTCATCTTGCTTGGGCTCTTCTTTTTCATCTGACAGCAGCCTTTCGAGCGCTGCGTCCAGGATGTTCGCGAGCGCGGGCTCGTCGAGCTCGACGAGACCGTCGAGCGCGGCCAGCAGCGGCGCGGCGATCCCGCCCTCCTGCCTGCGCCCCGCGAAGGTGCGCGGCGCCGCGGCAGCCTCGCGTCGGCGCGAGGCCTCGCGCAGGATATCGATGTCGCCCTCGTGTCTCGCGCCCGAGCTCGACGACAGCGTCTCCGCCGGCGCCTGCATCGCGGACGGCAGCAGGCCTGCGCCGTCGCAGGCAGGCCCGGGCAGCGGCCGGTCTCCGCGCGCGCCCGGCGCCCGGCAGCGCCAGCGCCGGTCTCCGCGGGCCTGGGACGCGCCGGCAGAAAGCAGCCCGCTGCACGCAAAAAGCGATCTGGTCTGGTCCCGAGGCCAGACTCGGAAAGCCTCGCGCTCGGCCGCCAGGGCGCTCGACTCTCGCGCTGCCAGGCGCGGCGCGGCTGCCGCGGGACGCGGGGGAGCAGCCTGGCGCAGCCTGGCGCAGCCTGCGCGGCGCACGCACGCCCCGCGCGCGCAGGCGTCTGTCTTGCCTGGCCGCCGGGCATGGCGGAGCAGCGGACCGTGGCCGGCGGCGGCGGCGACGACGACCGCGCGGAGACGACGGCGGCGGCAACAGGGGGACGCGCACAGACTGCACAGCGACGGGGAACGGTCGGCGCGCAAGGTGCGGAGGCCGTCCCGTCAGCATCGCCGCTAATGGCGCAGGATGGCGAGCAGGTGATCTCGCTCGAGCTCATCGACGATACCCGTCTTGGAGCGACAGTGAAATCCTTTCAGCACCCGGACCTGCTCAAGGAGGCTGGGAAGAACGAAGAAGAGGGGTCCGACGCGAATGAAGCCGTCGACGCCTTCATTGTCGTAGTGACAGCGGTAACCGAAGGTAATTTGGCACATGAGCGAGGCCTGCGAAGATATGACCAGCTTGTCCAAATCGGCGAGACGCCGATCGAAGCGTGCACAGACTATCGCAACGTGCTGCAGCGACTCCGCGTGGAGCGGCCGCTACGACTGAAATTTGTGCGCAAGCCAGGACCGCCACCTGAGCTAAAGCGATTTAGATCTCGAACACAGTCTAGTTCTGCATCGCAGTCGCAGCCTTCTGCGTCGGGCAACTATGTGGTCGTGCCGAGGACTCGACAAGAGCAGATCTTGGACATGCACGTGGAAGCTCTCGTGTCGGGGTCAATTGAGCAGATCCGCGAGGTCGCCTTTCATGGGCTGGCGGAGCGGTATCGTCCAGTGTATTGGCGCATCTTGCTGGGCCTGCTTTCGCCGGACAAAGGGAGCTGGCACGAAACCTTGCGACGCAAGCGGACCTTGTACAATGAGTACAGGCGAGAGTTTGGGCGCATTGGCCGTGCGGAGGCGTCGCAATCACAGGCAGACGTTGAGCAGGTATCTACGCGACCTTCACGTCTCAAAGGTCAGGGATGGTGGGAGCAAGACTTTCCCTCTCCGCCGCCCCAACAACAACAGCATCAGAAACAGTCGCGGCAATCGCTTGTGTCGGAGTCAACAATTCAGGAATCCGTGGGCAGCGTCTTTAACGACGACCTCGATGATGACCCTGACGACGATGACGACGACGACGACACCCATGGTGTTGACAATAATGTTGATGAGAACAATAGTGACGATGATGGTGACGAGGGCGGGAAAGTCACTTGTGGCGCAATGGATAGATTGGAGTTGAACGACAAGGGTGATGTTGCCAAGAAAACTTTGGTCGTGATCAACGAGGCGGCGGGCAAGGATACGGAAGCAGGACCTAGTGCTCTGGAGCCACGAGAGACGAGTAGCGTCCCGAAAGTATCAGATGTAAACACTGACCTTGGCAAGAGTGGCGACGCTAGTTCTGCGTCGGCACAAGAAGAAAATTTACAAACGACAAGTCTCGTCGAGCAGCAACCTGTCGAGCTAGAAAGCCACTTGTCAATCGCTGGAAACGTTGGGGATGGCGCGAAGGAAGCACGGCAGGATGTCGGCGATGATGACGAGGATGATCCCTTATCCTCGGTTTTGACGGCAAGGCCAAACGAGCGCGAAATGTCCGTGTCGTCGTCGTTATCGTCGTTGGCGGCGGGAACGGCGAGGGGAGAAAGAAGATCAAGCGCGAGGTCAAACACTTCAGAAGACGAGGACGATGAGGAGTTGCGCGAGACAATCTGGAAGGACGTGCAGCGCACGCATCCAGGCTTTCACTTTTTCGCAGAAGCGCGGTGCGAGGTGATGGAGCGCATTTTGTACATTTACGCCAAGCTCAACCCTGCCATCCGTTATGTGCAGGGCATGAACGAGTTACTGGCACCCATCCTCTTTGCGTTTGGATCTCCATCGCTTGACCACTGCGAGGAGGACGCGCGAGGTCGACGCGAAGTGGACCTTGGTGCTTTCGCCCTCGAGGAGAACTACGAGGCGGACGCCTTTTTCTGTCTGTGTACGGTGATGGGAGAGATGCGCGACCTGTATATGCAAGGCATGGACGTGGACGCGGGCGGAATTCGCGGTCGAGGTCAGCAGCTCATGGCGCGCGTGCGACGCGTAGACCCTGCCGTTGCGGACCATTTGGACAAGTTGGAGATGAATCCGCAGTTTTTCGCACTGCGCTGGATCACAACGCTGCTTTCGCGGGAGCTCCCGCTTCCGGACACGGTGCGGTTGTGGGACAGCCTTTTTGCGGACGCGAAGCGTTTCGACTTTTTGCTGGATTGCTGCTGCGCCATGATTTATCTTCAGCGCGTCGAGCTTCTGCGCAGCGACTTTGCAGGCGCGCTGCAGATATTACAAAAGTACCCGATGACGGACGTGGATGAGATTCTCGAGGTGGCCGCCAGCATTCAGGCCGACCAACTTCGCGTGGAGGCTCGCCCTCAGAACACCCTGGTCTCGGCCATGGCTGCAGCCGTGCCGAGCGTCTCGGCGGGCTTGTGGAGCTTGCGGCGCTCTCTCAAGGCGGCTATGCTCGACTAGCTTAGATTAGATGCAACGCTATCGTTGGAAAACTTTTCTTTTCATCTTCTTGCCATGCTTTTGCACTTTGAGCAAGTGAGTGAGGTCCTGCACGCAGGTTCTGCGATTCGGTTGGGTCTTTCTGGCTCAGCTGTGTCATAATGATTGCAACGCAACCGCGCAGAGGCCGAGGCCGGCCGCCGACTGCGACCCACCAGTCAGTGAGTCAGTAGTCAGTCAGCCTGGCAGTAATGCGACCCGACTCGTTCAGCCTACCAGCCTACCAGGCAGCCAGCCAGCCAGCCAGCCAGCCAGGCCCCAACGGGACGAATTGCGTTCGTTTGCCTGGCTTCGCGTCGCGTCGCGTCGCGCTGCGCTGCTGCATTTTCTTTCACCCGGCCGGGAAGCTGCTGCTGCTAAAAATAAAAAAGGAGGAGGCCTTGGCGCCGTCGCCCGGGGAGGGGGCACGCTGCGAGTCGCCGGGACTCGCAGAGAGCCCCCCCATCCCTCGCCGGCTTTAGCGGGAGAAAGCTGCACCGGCAGGCCACGCAAAGACAGACGGGCAAGCACTGTAGGTAAACGAAGACCACCCGAAGGCCGGATTTGTGCAACGATGGGGAATGATCATCACATGCCCATCGTCGTTGGCAGTGCAGCAAGCAGCGCAGGCAGGAGGGCGGTCGATGGTTGTGCGGATCGATTGCACCGCAGCAGGCAGAAAAGAGGCGGCCGGAGGCGACGCGGCGGGCCGCGAAGTTTGTTCTTGGAGCATGGTTTTCGATGGTGGCTGGTCGTGTTGGCAGCTGCTGCTGCAGGCAGCAATGAATGTCCTGCGCGCGAAGAAGTGAAAATACTTGCGCGTTGCAGACTTTTCCGTCCGCCGTAGCTGCTCCTGCCTGCCGCCGCCTGCCGCTTTTCCGCGCTGCATTCGCGGTCTTGCCGAGGGTGACCCAGGCAGGCACTAACTGCTGCCGCCCTTCTTATTATTCATCCATTCTGTTATACAAAGAAGGAGCTCGCTCAAGCACAAGCAAGCACGCATGAGCACCCAGAAGCGGCGAGCTGAGCCCAGTCCGCCCGACGAAAAGCGCTCCGCGCGCTCCGCGCGCACTCGCTCACGGCGAGCGGCCTCCTCCCGCCCTGCTGCAGCTACGCGACGAGTGTCGCACATCTGGCCCAAAGGCCACGCTGCTGCTGCCACAACCGAGTCCAAGACCAACCAAGATAATAAGATAAATAACCAAGCTCGAGACCGAGACCAGCACCGAGACCGAGACCGAGACCGAGACCGAGACCGAGACCGAGACCGAGACCGAGACCGCGATCGACTCGAGGCGAAGCGGACGGGGCGAGGCGAGGCGAGGCGAGGCGGAGGCCCCGTCGCCTTCAGGAGGACGGCAGTGGCGGCTTTTCGCAGCGAAGTCGGGCGCTCTTCTTCCCGGATTGCAGCGTCACTGACGGGGCGGTGTCTAGCCTCTACTGCTATAGTATGAAATGGACGGGAGGGGCACAGGCAGGAAAGAAAAAAAGAAACAAGGAAAGGAAAGAAAGGAAAGAAAGGAAGGAACAGCCAGGAGAAGCCACGCAAAAAGGCGCACACGCGCTGCCTGGCCATGCCACGCGATGCGCCGCGCCGCGCATCGTACGCCCGCGGGCGCGAGGCGAGGCGAGCGACGCGTTTGTGTGTACGCGTGCGTGCGTGCGCGCGTGCGTGCGGCGCGGCGCGGCGGGAAGGAGCAGCTGCAGCTGCAGCTGCAGCGGCAGCGGTGCAGCACAGCGCGCAGGGCTCGCTTCCGGGTGCGGCTCCGCCGCGTCGAGGCCGACATCTTCCCGGGCGCGTAACGCAAAGCGAGCACGATGATACCTTCTCCGCATGACGCGAGCAGCAGCAGCAGCGCATGGCGCAGCAGCGCGGGCGCGAGCCCCGGCGCGAGCGCGAGCGCGCCGAGGTCGCTGGCGCGGTTTTGAAAAAATTCAAGCCGGGCCCGCCCGTCTCCGCGGCGAGGCGAGGCGAGGCCGGGCGGGGCGCGACGTGCACGAGCGCGATCGTACGCCCGCGCGCCGGCACGGTCAGTCGCCCCGGCCGGTACAGCGCCTCGCCTTGCAGCCGCGCCGCGCATGGGTTGAGTATGTGGCGAGCGCCGCGGCGCTGTAAAGCGCGTGCAGCGCTTTCCACGGCGCGCAGCCCCTGCTTGCGGCACTTGCGGCCGCGCGCCGGCACTGGGCTATCCGCGGCCGCGGGAATGCGCCCGCCCAAGTGGAGAATCCCGCCCGCCCCGCGCCGCAAGCGCCGCAAACCCGGCCGCAAGTGCCGCAAACCCGGCCGCAAGTGCCGCAAACCCGGCCGCAAGTGCCGCAAACCGCCCCCGCGCCGAGGCTCCCGGACCTCGGCCGCCGCGCACAGCGGGCCGGCGCTTACCTCACCCTACCTTCCCTGCCGTTCGTTATCAGCGACAGCTGCGCGCGGAGCGAGCTGCAGCTGCAGCGGCCGCTGTTGGTGTCGCTGTCGCAGGCGTGAGGCGCGGGAAGCAAGTAGCCCCAAGCCTCGGTTTCCATTGAAAAGTAAAAGTCAACAACCGGCGCGGGCGAAGGAGGAGCCGAGTGGGAGGGCCCAAAATGGGTTGCGGAGGCGCGGGTGCCGAGAGAGAGCGGCGCAGACGCCGAGAGGAAAGGGAACGATGCAGGCGGAAGTGAGAGGAGGAAGGGAACGCAAGGCGGAGGCCGCAGCGAGGCGGGGCTGGCGGAGGGAGGGATGAAATGAAGGAGGGAAGAGGATAAAAAACAGGCGGGCGAGACGAGACGAGGCGAGGCGAGGAAGGAAAGCGAGGGAGGAGGCGGCGGCGACAAACCGCCTTCGCAGCGCACGCAGCGCGGGCAGCGCGGGCAGCGGAGAAGGCGAGCGGAGCGGAGCAGAGCAGAGCAGAGCAGAGCGGAGAAGGCGAGCGCAGGAGGCGCAGAGGAGGAGGGCGCGCGGCGCGCGGCGATTCTGGCAGTGCAGCGAAAAGCACCGTCCGGCAGGATTCAAATCAAAGACGCGGAGCGCGGGCCTAGCTGTCGATCGTGCGCAGCAGGCAGGCAGCCAGGCAGCCAGGCACGTGGGAGAGAGCGAAGGGAGCCGCGGTCGCAGGCGAAGAGAGCTCGCCCGGGCCCGAAGGCAAGCTAAGCTAAGCTAAGCCAAGGCGAGCTTTGGTCCTCGTCGCCGCCAGCCAGTTCTTGAGAGCGAAAGCTCTCTCCTTCATTCATCCTCCTCTCCATCGGCCATCAATCAAGGCCAAGCCACAAACAAACTACGTGGAGCCGAGCAGCTCCTCCCTCCCTTTCTCCATCCCAAGGCAAGGCGAGGGCACACAGCTGGCTGACCGTCCATCTCGCGCAGGCAGCGCGCCCTGCAAAGGTCGCCCGAGCGCAGGCGGAGCCTAAGCAAGCAAGCAAGCAAGCTCGAGGCGGCGAGGCGCGCGTGGATTCAGAAGGGCGGCTCGATCTCCCCCTCCTTCTTCCTTTCCTTTCCTTTCCTTTCCTTTCCTTTCCTTTCCTTTCCTTTCCTTTCCTTTCTTTTCTTTCCTTTTCTTTTCGCAGGCTTTTCGCCCGTTCTTTCGTTCCCTCCTCCGTTCTCCCGTTCCTCGCTTCCCGCTTTCTTTCCCGGACGCGGTAGGGAGGGCAGCCTGGGACTCGCGGCGCGGGGCGGCGCAGCGGAGCAGAGCGAGCAGAGCAGGCAAAGCCGAGTCGAGCGGAGGACGAGGCGGCGCGCGAGAGCATGAAGCGCGCGCGGCCGGGCGAGGGCGGCGAGGTGCGCGCGGGGCGGGCGCACGGGGCGGGCGGCGGCGCGGACGCGGTGTCGGCGGCGGTGGCCGCGGCGGAGGCGGGCGGGCTCGCGGAGATGAGCGGCGGTGACGCGCCGCAGTGGACCAAGAGCGCGAGGGTGATCAGCCCGGAGCAGCTGCGGCGCCTGCAGCACCTGCACCTGGCGCAGAAGCACATGCAGCGCGCGCAGAGCCCGCTGCGCAAAGTGCGCAAGGCGCCCGAGCCCGCGCAGGAGCACAACAGCGTGCTGCTCGGACGCGACAAGGGCGCAGCGGGACCCAAGGCGCCCGTAAAGGCGCATAGGGAGGTCCGCCTCCGCACCGTCAGCAGGCAGCTGTGCGCTAGCAGAGACTATGACAAAGTGCTGCGCCTTTTCACCGCCGCTCTTCCACAGACTGCAAATGCCAATGCTGCAGCCTCATCGAGTGCAGCAGACCTCGGACGCGTCGACGCGCCACGGGAACTCAAGAGGACTCCGTCTAGCGACGTGAACGTCATCAACCGCCAGCAAAACCACCGGCAACGCCAGCAACAGCAGCAGTACACGCCGATGCGCAAAGAATCCCTGACGCCGAGACCCTTGCTTTACCCGAACAACCAGCACCATGTGTTGCAGCAGCAGCAGCAACTCCAAAAGCAAAAGCTGGTGAAACAACCTCAAGGCTACCAGCAAGAGGTCGCCCATGCCCTCCCCGAAGTCGGCAGCATCGCCGCCGCGGGAGGACCTGGGAGCACCCCCGGAAGCGCCAAGGTATTCCGAGAGGCCCGTTGGCGAGCTGAACGACGGAAACTGCGAGCGTCCCTAAAACTCGCGGAACTGCACTTGCAGGAATTGTCTGCGGCGCGTCAGTGCACCGTGTGCCAAGCGTCCCTTGCACAAGAACAGGCGCACAAGTCTGCTCTCTCGTGCATGCGGGCCAAGCGTGACTTTCTCACTGTCAAGCTGCGCAAGCTCGACAGGACCATCCACGCCCATGGTGCCGACGCCGCCGTGCGACCTGCGCCGGTGCACTACACGTCGCTGACCCCCCGCGAGAAAATCCAGCTCCAGCAACCTGCGTCCGGGTCGAATTCGGCAGCCTCCTCTTCTTCTTCTTCTTCGTCGTCGTCGTCTGCTTCCTCCACCTGCGGCTCCGCTTCGGGGATCTCGGCAGCGGCGGGGGGAGCGCTAACTTCCTTCAACACCACGGTCTTTGCGACCCGCGCCGATGCTGGCGGGGCCCCAAGGAAAACCGAGGAGAAGCCCAACGGCCCGAACGTGCGCCTTGGGTATGTGAACTACTTCCGGAGTCTCCGCAGTGAGGGCATGACGAACAAGTCATGCCCTGTCTGCACGAGTCGTCTGGATGACATGGGCGCCTTTCTTTCTACTCTCGATCGCCTCAGTTTTCTCGCGAACCAGCGATTCTTTGATGAGTCCAGCGACTGATCGACCGAGAGCATAGCAAACCCGAGAGAGAGAGAGAGAGAGAGAGAGTCAGGGAATTAGATTCCTTGGCCATCTCAGCGTCCCTGTGGAGACATGAGCTGACATTAGTATTCTTTTTTTTTTTACCGCGGCAAGTAGCGCCGTGAACTTCAGCGGTCCGCGATCGCCCGTTTACCTATGACTGTCCAGCCTTGGCGGCGTTTGGGCAAGGCGAACTCGAGGCGTCCGGCGTGCTGCATGCGCATGTTTGTTCAAGAGAGCGAAAGATGATGGCCTCCAGTATGCAACGTCCCTCTTTCGCGATAGCATCGCGCCTTTTTCGATCAATAATTTTACCCCCTCCCCCAAACAAATACACTATCTTTATGAATTATTCGGCTGTAAAGCTGTAAATCAAATGATCCTTGTTGTGATGCGCTTCCGCGACCGCGTCACCCAGACAAGAGAGCAAGAGCAAGCACAAGTCCTCGAATGAATAGATGCACTTTTTATCTATCGCCCCACATTGCGCGCTTCCGGCCCCACACCTGGTAGTTCGGACCGCGCAGTTGCAGCTTTCGCGCGAGTGCTCGTGCGGACTCCTCAAGAAACCGCGCACAAGACACGCATGCCACGCGCCGCTCCACGCGCTGCAACTGACAGCAGTGCGGACATGCGAGGGACAAAGCTGAGCGAGTGAGCGCATGCGCAGACACCGAGGTGAGCTCGAGTGCAGCGCGTCGACGCGCAGTCTGGGTGGGACTCTCATGACGACGACGACGACAACGACGACGACGCGTAGGAGGAGGAGGCGACTCCAAGGACCTGCGCCTGAGAGCGCCGATGCAGTGAAAGCCTTCAGCGGACCATTTGCAGGTGAAAAGGGCAGTCGCGAGTAGCGCCGGTCATCTTGCCCTATAGGCCGGGGGAGGGGGGGGGGCGAGGGGGTACAAGCATTATGAACACCAGGCCTCAAGGTCTCCAGCCGGACCGCGCAGTTGCGTCTTGCGCGTCATCACTCTCTCTCTCTTTGTCTCCTTTGCTGACCACCACGCTTCAAAGGGCAGACGCAGACGCAGACGCAGACGCAGCGAGTTCTTCCTCCGTGCCCGTGCCTCAGCGGCAAGCAACGCCCTTTCGCCTGCCTTTTCTTGCCAACCGCGCCGGCAGGAGCTGCAGAAGCAAAGCTATCCAAGCGACGGCGACATCGAGCATACATTACATCATGATAGCAAGTGGCCAAAGCTTCGGCTTTCTTTTACTTTCCATAAAGAAAAAAAATAGAGATTTATCGATCACAAGGGAGCAAAGGAGTGGCCGCCTACGACCCACTCCACACTCTCAACACCAGGCGAACGGCGCACCTTCATGCTGTAAATCAACAGGGCAACAGCCTGCAAGGCATTCTGGCGACCCGCGCGCACCTGCCACGGAAGGCCCTGAACATAAAGCTGGAAATGAGGCACCGCATGACCGTCCGGCGCCGGCACCGTGATGCGCTCGAGTCCCCACCCTTGCTGCACGGCAAAAAAGCCCGGGTCCGGAAGGTCCCGTCGCGAGTTGGCCAAAAACACCTGACGGTTGTCCTCGATGTGCATGGACTTCTTCAGCCAGTCTGTTGCCAGGTGCACGAGAATGTCCGGGTCGCAGGGCGGGGAGGCCGCATCCCACTGGTACTTGCTCAGTCGGTCGGGGCTGCCAAAGAGCGACTTGAGATGCGAAAGCACCGTTGCGCGCGTATACGTGCCACGGCCCGCGGCCACCAAAGGCTGCGCGACAACAAGTAGCGAGCGCTCCAAACGCGCGCGCTCGTCAAGCAATCGGTTAATCATGCTCATGTCCTGCTGAGCCTGAAAGAAAGCTTGCTGGTTGTTCCCCTGCTGGGCAACCATTGAGTTGTAGTAATTCATCGCGCGTTGACGCGCAACTTCAAGCGGTTGTTGTTGCTGTTGTTGCTGCTGCAGGGCCAAGAGCTGCTGCTGCTGTTGCTGCTGCGAAAATGCATCCATCGTTATCACACCCCCTGCCGCTGCTAAGAGGCCTTGCTGTGCAGACCCAGCCGTCGGCAGCACTTGCGCCTGCAAGCTCTGGTCCAACATGCTCTTGGAAAACACTTGGCTATTCAGCTCTACGAGATGACGCGTGTTGCGCTCGAGCGGCTCAATTACATTCTCGCGAGCGTACTTGGACAGCGCCCGCGTGAGATTGTCCGTCCAGTCGTCGATCACATTCGCAACACTCTGCACGCCTTGTCCTGAAGGTGACGACGGCACTCCATTTTGCTGGTCCCAATCCACGGTCAGAGACTGCAGCAACAGGTAGGCCGCCTCATCCATATCGCTCAGAGAGCTCGAAGTTGCACCATGCATATGAAATGGAGAGCCCTGCATCGGGAGGGGCGAGGCGCAATTCGGACACGAGGTGCTCACGGGCGTACTCAGGCTCGAAGGTGTTCCCATGGGACTTGCTTTATTCCCCGGAGTCGCGCGAAGAGCCGCGAGATACCGAACTGCGCCACTACTTGGCGGTCGGTTCATGTATCCCGGACTTTGCAACGATGGACTTGAACGAATGTGCGTCCCAGTGCGCCGCCGCACATTGTATGCGGCTGCGCTTCCTGGACTACTGTATGCCACCTTGCGCCGGACTTCGGGCGTCATTGGCTCTGCGGCGATATCTCTGGCACTTGACGACGACGACGCCAGCGAGCTCGTTGCACGCGCTTGGTCAGCCTTGTTTCTTGCGCTTTGTTCGTCTTGGTGCTGTTGCTGTTGTTGCCGTTGATGCCTTCGTGCGGCGTCTCTGCGATGTTCCAAAGCCTCGCGCAGAGCGGCGGCCGTCGAGCCGAGTCCGAGTAGTTTCGTCTGCGTCTCGGTTAAAATTGACGCCGACGATCTCGCCACCGAACCTGTTGCTTGCTTCGCATACATGGCCATGAGAGATGGCGCTGCTCGCAAGGTTTGCGCTGTGATCACCACGCAAATGGCAATCACAATGCGAAAGAGTACCAGGACGCCCGCGATCCACGCTGCATGGTCGCCTTCGTAGTCCGGCCCGACGCCGCACGCCATGCGAAGGGTGAGCAAAAGCAAGAGCACTTTGCGGACCGCCTCGGATCCTTCTGCGTCGCCCTCGCCCTCGCCCACGTCTGCGCGAGCGCGCGTCTCGTCCACCTGCACCAGCGCCAGTGCCGTCATGAACAGGGCCAGCGCCACCCCTAGTGTCAGACGTAGCGCCCGCCGTCTTTCCCGCGTGCGGTGCAGCTCCACGTGCGCGTCCAGCGCCGCGCGCCGCTCGCTTGCGGCCCCGTGCATCGTCTCGAGCTCCGCGCACGCGTCCTCGCGTCTTCGCGTTGGCCTCTCAAGAGCACGGTTATGCGTTTGGATTGGCTTCGCCTTTCCTTCATTCATCATGTTTTACTAGACCTAGGGCCTAGGACCTAGGTCTCTCCCGAAGCGATTATGGCTTGGCCTCCCGCAACAACCAAGGCCTGTCTTTGCACAAGGGTTCCACGAGAATAGCGGTCAGCGGGTCGAAGGCAAGAAAGCTTGGCGCGTGAATACAGCACTCGCCGCCACGGTGCCGCGAGGAGTTCGCGATAGTCAAGCACTCAGAGTAGAGGTTTTGTTGATTTCCGGGGGGGAAAGAACTTTTGTCGCAAGCAGAAGAATGTTTCGTTTCTTTCGCTTCAGTTGTGATCATGATCAACCCTGCCGGTCGTGTCTACGAACGAAGGATCGCTCACACAGAAAACGTAATGCGTGCAAGTGTCCCTTCATGTCTTCTTTTTTTTTCTAACTGGTATTCTGCTGTTTTGTTCTTGTCCATCGTCATCTCAAAATTCTAACGCTCGCTCGACCACGCAGTCTTTGCTCGCCGGTTCCACGGCCGGCGCGCTGACGTCCGTGCGCGAGGCGCGTGCGAGGCGTGACAAGGGAAACGGGGGAGGGGTACAAGCTAGCCGCGCGCCGCGGGGGCGTCCGGCGCGAGGGCTGTGCGAAAAGGCATGATGCCGCGATCGCCACCGCTGTACCCGGAGACAGCGCTCGCAACACCGGGCGGGAAAAAAACACGCAAAGAACAAGCGCAGAGCGAGACAGCGGAAGAGCTCGACCGCGTGCTTGTGGGCGTGCGTGTACGCCCGCTTCTCCCCTCCGAACTCGGCAAATCCGACAAAGAGTCTTGGGCTTGGGACGAACAGCAGGTGTTTAGCAAGGACATTGACTACAAGCAGCTCAATGACGCCGAAGTGGCCAGACTTCCCGATGGACGCAAGAGCAAGTTTGCCTTTGATCGAGTCTTCGCGCCCGACGAGCAGACCGTCGACGTCTACACGGATCAGGTCGCAGGTCTCGTCGAGCGCGTCGTCGAAGGGTACAACGCAACAATCCTTGCCTACGGCCAAACAACAAGCGGCAAGACGCACACCATTACCGGATCAGACGACGAAAAGGGAATTCTTCAGCTCGCACTTGAGGACCTCTTTGACCTTATTCGAAAGGACGGCTTTGATGCCGCCTATCGCTTCAGCGTGAACGTCTCGTATTGTGAAATCTATCAAGAAGTCGTCCGCGACTTGCTCGATCCAGCCAAACACCACCTTAGCATTGCGGACGATCCCCAGCGCGGACCTCTCGTGCGGGGTCTTACAGAGCTCACCGTCTCGACCGCGCAGGAAGCGCTCGATCTCGTCAGCAAAGGCCAGGAAACCCGCAAAGTCGGCGTCACGCAGATCTCCGCGAGCAGCAGCCGCTCGCATTCCATCTTCCAGGTCCGTGTTGAAAGCCGCCCGAGGCTCGACGATGCTGTCAACGAATCACACGACAACGGCGTACCCGATGCAGGGCCACTCGAGACTTCCGCTTCGTCGGCGCCTTCATCGTCTGCGAACGATGCTCTGCGCAAGTGGGCTCACTCCTACGAGCGACCTCTTGCCGTGTCAACGCTCAGCGTGATTGATCTTGCAGGCAGCGAACGTGTTTCCAAGACTCAAGCTCGGGGCGAGCGGCTCAAGGAGGCTGGCTTCATTAACAAAAGCCTTGCGGCACTTGGAAACGTTATTGCCGCCATTAATGCAGGATCCTCACACATCCCCTTTCGCTCGTGTAAACTCACGCGTCTGCTGACCTCGGCGCTCGGAGGGAACTCGTATACGGCAATGATCTGTTGCGTTACGCCTTCCATCTTGCACCACGACGAGTCACGATCGACCCTTCAATTTGCCCACCGCGCAAGCAAAATCAAGACGCATGCCAAACTTAATCAGGTCGAAACGGGCGACAAAATTCTAGAGGCCTTTAGAACGCAGGTTGGCACGCTTCAACGGGAACTGGCCCTCAACGTCTCCGAAAAGCAGTTGCTTCAAGAAAAAGTCCAGGCACTCGAGCGCAAGCTTCACTCCAACCTCGCAAAGTCTCTTCAAACGCCGCGCTTTGCACGTCGCAAGTCCCTCGTGCCGCAAACGGCTGTGCGTCCGCGTCGCAACCCAGCCTTTGCGGCTGTGCCTGATGCGCCCTTCACAATCGCACGTCTTCAACAGAGAGGCGATGCACCTCAGCACTCGGTCCGCTTTCAGACCAGCTTTGAAAGTGCCGAAGACAGTGATCCCTTTGTTGGGGCCGTCAACTCATTGGCAATTCGCTCCGAAGACGTCGACGCGCTTGAACATGAACTTGTTCAACGCGACCGTCAGGTTGCTGCAGCCAAGAGTCTCCTGCTAGGAGCTCAGGAAAAGCTTCGCGAGTTTCTCCATAACGCTCCTGCAAGCCCAGAGACTCGAGACGAAGACGAAGTCATCAGATTGCAGAATCAAGTCCAAGACGAGCGTGCACGCGCCGATCATCAAGAAGAGCAAGCTCTGGCGCGAATTCGTGCTCTGGAAAAACAGCTGGAAAATCTCGAGGTCGCAGCAACTCAAGGCACACAAAGCGCGCTCGATGCTCAGAAAGCGCAATCCCAACTTGGAGAAGCGCAAACGCGAATTCAAGTGCTCGAAAGGCAACTCCAGGCTTACGAGGAAGCCCGTCCGGAGCAGGATGATATAATCGCGGACCTAAGAGCGGGACTCGAAAGCAGCCGTCGCCGCGCTGAGGCGCAAGAAAGCCGCGCAGAGGCCCAAGAAAAGCGCGCAGAAGCTCTCGAGCGCGATCTCGCGGATTGCAACACGCGAATAGAGCATTCACAAGTCTCAGTACAACGTCTACTTGTCTCGGCGCAACATCTTGACCAGAAAGCTTCTGAACCATTGAACGCGCCCCTCGATCAGCAATCCGCCGACTCTCTGGAGAATGCCTTGGAAATCTTGCAAGGTAAGCTTGAGCGTGCTGATACAACTAGAGCCCAACGGGATCAGGCGCTCGCCCACGCAAATGAGCAGGTGACGCGGCTTGAGAGCCAGCTCGAGAAAGCAACGTCCGAAGTAGAACAAGCGGCTACCCGCGCAAACAAAATCGAGGAAGATGCAAGCGCTGAGCAGGCCAGACTCATTGCTGAGCACACGCAGGAACGGACTACCTGGCAAACTCAACTTCGGCTTCTCGAGGATCGCGCCACAGAGCAAGAGGCTCTGCGGCAAAACGCAGCCTCTCTCCAAGAGGAACTAGAAGGCCTCCGCGCCACGGTGGATTCGGTCAAGGAGGAAAATGGCCGCATTCGTCAAGATGCAGAGACCGAAAAGGCAGACCTCGCATCTCGCCTTGAGGAGCTCGAAACCGCGCTCGAGGCTCGCAATGCACAATTGGCAGAGGTAGATGACGCGCGCGCTGCTCTTGCCTTATCCGTGGAGGCAAAGGATAACGAAGTGGATGTCATCAAGAAAACATCCGAACAACGGTACCAGTTCGCCGAAAATGAACTGCGCCAGCTCCAAGACGCCATCCGTGCGCACGAGGCACGCGAGCGAGATTACGCCGAGCGCAAGGGCATCCTCGAGAACCGTGTGGCGGACCTCGAAAAGGTTCAACAGGAGCACGCGTCTCTTTCGAGTGAGTTGTCGGCCTCAAAGGAGTCCCTTCAGGCCACGAAACAAGATCTCGAAGCCGCACAGAGTAGGTGCGAAGAGTTAGAAGACGACAGGACGCATTTGCAAAATCGAGTACGGGATCTCGAGGCTGAAGCCGAGGCATCAGCGAGCACAATGCGCGGCCTCGAGGAGAATGAGCATGATATTGAAGCTGCCAAGAAGGCATTGGCCGATGCAGAGGAGAAGATGACTGAGCTGATCGACGTCAAAGACCAGCTGGAAACGCAGGTCAAGAATCTCAATGCAAGTGTTCTCGAGCTTGAGGCGCGTCTAAAGGACCAGAGTGAGATTGAAGATCGGTGTAGCGAGCTCGAGGCTCGGGTTCACTTTCTCCAACCAAAAGCACAGGAGCTCGAAACAAGCAAAGAGGAATGCAAAGAACTCGAAGCAAAGATTGGCACGCTTGAGGACTTCAACAGAGATCTTTCCTCGCAGGTCAAGGCTCTCGAACCCAGTACACGAGCACTGGAGACGAGCGAGCAGAGATGCAAAGATCTTGATGCCAAGGTCGCCGCGCTAAAGGACAAACTTCACGAATTCGAATCGACACATCGCGATCTTGACGCTGCCGTGGCCAATTGCGATAAACTTCGCAGCCAAAATGACAAACTTAGCGAGCGCGTTGTGGATCTCGAGGCATCCTTGGAAACCAAAAATGCGACAAATCTGGAACTCTTGCGACGCAACGAAATAGCCTCCGGCGAAAATGATGCGCGCACGCTTCAACTTTGCAAGGAGCTGGAAGACGCGCGTAATGAATGCGAAAGCCTCCGATCAAAACTACTCGAGACCGAGTCAGCACGCGACGAATTGGCTACGAAAGCGACTGGCTTGGAAGCAAGTCTTGCGGAGGCGAATGTGAAATCAGCCAACCTTGAAGAGCTGCAAGGCCGCATTGCGGCTTATGAAGATGCGCTCAGCGCTGCGGAAGAGCGCCGAGATGCTGCAGAAAAGGAGCTTGCTAAGGTTCATGAGGCCGCGAGTAGCGCGGAGGCCCTTGCGCAGGCACGAGCTTCGGAAGTGAGCGCCTCTCTTCAAGATGCAGAACAAGCGCGAACCGCTCTGCATCAGCTTGAGAGCGACCTCGCCGCGGCGAAAGATCAACTGAGGGCTGCCACGAAGGCGACTGCGAAAATTGCAACGCAAAAGGAGGAGTCTCGCGCTTTACAAGTCCGTGTCGAGGCCCTCGAATACGAACTGGAAAGTACGTCGCGCGGGGGTCACGACCATCTTCTCAAGGCTGACAAGCGCGCCGAACAGCTCTCTCGAGATTACGCAAGTCTCACAGAGGCTCTCGATGAAGCACGTTCTGCGCTTCGTCGCCAACGCCGTGAAAGTGAGCGCCATCGTCGCGCGCTCGAGCGCTCGCGCCGTCAGGTATCTCTCGGCGTCTTTGTGGCCATGATGCACCGCAATGCGTGTCGAGCCCACCGGTCCGCGCTCGATCGATCAGCCCGAGCGCAGGAGGCAGCAACTAAGCGATACGAGGTCCGACTCGAAGCCGCAGAGGCACAGTCCACTCGACATGCTGCAGAATGCAAAAAGCTGACGGGTATCCTGCAACGCTCTGAACACGGCGCCACAGGTGTCCCTCAGCTCCAAGAAGCTCTTGCCCAGCTTCAAAGTGCGCTGCAAGCTCGCGACAAAGAAATTGTTCGGCTCAAGGCCGGCAACGCGCGCGCGGAGACCTCTCGCGACGGTGCTGAGGGGCGCTACCAAGACCTCGCAACTCAGCTCGAGCGTGTGGACGCGGAACGCGCCGCCGCTCTCGAGAAGGCCCGGCAACTCGAGTCGGCTTTGCGTGGGGCCAAGACCGAGGTATTGCAGGATGCCCAGGCTGCGCGACAAGAGGCTGATGTGGCTGCTCTGGCCATTTGCCGCGCCTTGGACCGTCTTGAGGGTCTCGGCGCTGCCTCGCCACATCTGGGCGCCGTGGAGCTTTCCGCGAGACTCGATCGCGCGACTGTGGGCAGCAAGAATGAAGCTGATCAGGATCATGCCGCTGAAACGCAAGCGCTCCGCGTATCTTGCGAGCAGCTCGAACGCCGCGTGCACGAGCTCGAGGCAGAAAATCAAATGTTACGAAAGCAGTCTCGTCAAAGCGCAAGCGCACTGGCGACTGCTCGTGCGTCAGCAGAAACTTTGTCTGGTGGTGGAACCTCGATCCACAAATTAGAAAGCAAGCTCGACAAGCTTGAGCGCCTCTTGCGCGAAAAGGATGCGCAAGTTGGCGAGTATCAGCAGGAAACAACCGAAGTGAGTAAGCTTTTAGCAGCTCGTGAAGAGGAGGTAAAGACTGCAAAGAGCGCCGCTCGTGCCGCGCGAGAAGCCGAGGCTCAAGCACGTGCCGACCACGCGCAGCTGCAGGCCCGCCTTCAAGCACTTGAGGCGAACATACATGCGCGACGGCCAGTTTCTCGCGAATTGTCAGAGTTGCGACTCAAGTATGAGCGCGCAGAGCAGGATTGCAAAACCCTTGCGCAGGAAAATCGTGCTCTCAAGGAGGAACTACGGGCCAGCGAAGATTTGGCGCAGCAAGGCCTCGCGAGCTTGCAAGAGGAATCGAAAGACCCAGCAACGGAACCAATGAGGTCTCCGTGTGCAGTAGGCGAGGAATTTACCCCTCGTATGGGAGACTGCGAGGACCCCGAAGAAACTCATGAGTCTTCCTTTGCGGCTGTCGCGGCGCAGTTCGCGAACAAGTCCGCACAAAGCCCATTCCAGGCTTTTCAGACGCCCATCCCAAGGCGCCGGGGAGACCTTACGGTAACTCCTTCTACAGCAGTGTCGCGTACGAGCACGAGTTTGATTGAGGAGCTGCGACGATCGGCAAGCAAGCAGATCGATGCGCTCAAAGCTGGAAATCATGACTTGCGACTTGCATTTGCAGAAAAGGACCGACAGCTTAGTCTTGTTCTAGGTCTCATGGAGGAGAGCGAGTCTGATTTTCGCCATCTTCTCGATCTATTGGAGCGCTTCAATCACAACAGTGAGGACTACGCAGGTCAACTCGCGCAAGTCAAGGCTCACATGGAACGTCTTTTGACTTGGCAGAACCGTAAGCGTGAGCAACGAAGGCGCGCAAGGCAAAAGCAAATCCTTCCCCAGCGTGATGCCTCTTCTCCGTGTTCCCCAGCACAATAGCCGAGTTGACCGTGAAGAATAGAAGAACAAGAAGGAGGACAAGGAGACGATGTATGTAGTGACGTGAGAAGAGAGTCGACCATCCAGCCTTTTTGCGGACGAACACGCGACATGGAATTGCTTGCGCTTTCCCACCATCGATTCTCCTCGAGGAAGAATTGCTCACGCTTTCTAGTATGTTTGATTAGAAAATTGTATGGTATAACTTTTGTTTCGTGGCTCATACGAGTTTCTTTGCCCTAAAGAAATTCTTCAAGTGCACGACCTGCCAAACACCGGAGAGCAGGAGAAGCAACGTCTGAAAAAGTGACCACCACATGATTCTGCTATTGATACGCTCGCCCTGGTCGCGAAAATGTTTTTCCTGCTCGCGGGAATACTCGATATCCTTGAGAATAACATTGACCTTGCCGTCGAGCTCCTCGATTTCGCGTTCGAGATTCGAAAGGTGTTCTCGCTTGGCCCCCGAATCCAACTTGACTTCGTCCTTGCCATGGATCTCCAGCCGGAAATGGAACCTCTCGTTTTTCGTCAACGGCCCTTTGGCACTCGACGGCCCTGCATCGACGCAGATGGTGTGCTCGCCCGAGGCGCGCGCAGGGTATGCGAAGCGACCCTTCGAGTCTGCATCTTCGGAATACACCTCGTCGCCTTGCGCGTCAAAGATCTTGATCACGGCAGGCCTGTCCTTAAAGGACGGATACGTGTACTCGCCAATCACAAAGAGATCTTCTGGTAGCTCTTCGATGAAGCATCTGCGCGACGCGCTGCCGCGAGCGGGGTAAAAGTACAGGTCCGAGTCTAGCGCCGTGGTCGGCGCAACGCTCCAGCTCAACAACACCGTCGCAACCAAGAGCGCACCTCTCGCCATTCCTCCTCGTACTGCGGTGTGCGCGCGGACGACGCCTTCCACGCAGCTCTGGGTCTGCGCCATCTTTGCGTGAGCGCGCGTGCGCGCGCGCGCAGTCGAGCTGCCGCGTATCTTGTGCTCGAGCAGGTTTGGGCGCAGTCGTTGAGCAAAACAACTACTAGCTTATGGTACCAACGCAGTGGTACCATCATCGAGTACTCACCGTGCTCAATGTCAAGGGGCTGGTGAAGACTCGCAAATGCCGCGCGCAAAGAGAGGCCGACAGACACTGCCAGATACATCAACACTAGCTGCACGCAAACGTTCACCTTTTTTGTTGACGGCACGGTCGCCAGATCGCTTAGCAAAGCTGCGTCTCGCTGGTTGTTCGTTCCTTTCCTCGCTACGTGCTATTTTTTTTTTCATTTCTCTGACGTTGGGAAACATCTGGCTGATTCTCGAGTCAATCACTGCATACATCGATACCACGCACATACTAATAAATTACTTTGCTTTGCTTTGCTTGCTAATCTTTGCCAAAAAGAGACCACTCGTGCCACTGTGTGTCGGCGTGAAACGGAGTGTGCCGGGTAAACTTTTGCTCGACAGTGGAGACGCACATTGAAACATTGCACAGGCGTCAAGATCCTCGAGGCAGGCTTGGGGGCCGAACTCTGCATGCTCGAGCAAATAACGCACAATGTTCTCATTCTGAGCTTCACTAAAGCTGCAGGTACTATAGACGAGCACACCGCCCTGCGCCAGGCGGCGAAATCCATTAAGGAGCAATCCGCGTTGCAGCTCTTCAAGAGTTTGAGCACCTGTACTATCTTTGACGAGATCGGCGCCAATGAATTTTTCTTCGAGCGCATTCTCCCCGAAAAACCCGCCCTCGGCATACTTTAGCATGTGTTTGATAGATCCGTCGTGCGTACACTCGGCGTCTACGAGAACACGATCAAACTCCCACGCAGTAGATGCTGTGGACGCGTGAGCAACACCATTTTCGAGACGGCGGCGCGCGAGCATGCGTCGGCCAGATTTGTTGAGCCTCCGTTTTCGCTTGCCACCTGGCGGCGCTGAGCACATCATCTCATCTGCCTCGTTATCCCAAACAATTGTTAAAGGTTCAACGTGGCTGAAGGTCACGCCATCCGCTTCGACCAGCATGCACTGCCAATTCTCGAGCTTTTCTGCAACGCGATACTTTTTCAACAGGCTCGCACACGTTCGCGAGCGGTGCGTGCTCGCGTCGACACCCACGAGCAAACCTTTGTGCTCCATTTCATCCGCCATCATGCACATCTTTGCGCCGGGCGCTGCGCACAAGTCGAGTGCCGACATGCCAGGCTCGAGCGCGAGTGCTTTTACGGCCAGCCCACTAGCAAGGTCCATCCCATAAACCTCGCCATCCTCGTACGCATGCACGCCCTTGAGCCGAGTCTCACCGTCCAGACCAAGGAAACCGGCACAACCTTCGACGGCCTGGGCTCCGACGAGGCCCTCTGCGGCTCTTGCGAGAAACTTGGCGACGGTCGTTCTGCGAGGATTGACTCTCACGTAGCGCTTGAGCTTCTTCGCGGCCTCCGTCTCGCGCGCGTACCACGTTGCGTCGAGACCGAGGCCCGCGACGAAGGTCTCGAGCGCCGCCTCATGCCGGCGCCCCGCGCTCGACGATGACGCCGCCGCCGGGTCAGACCCAGACCCAGACCCAGACCCAGACCCGGGCGGGGCCCGCTCTGCAGGGGCGCGGGGCCCCGTCGCGATGCTCAGGGGCTCGCTCATGGCATGCTCCGCGGGCGGCTCTGCGCTGCGATGCGCGTTTGCTGCCGCGTTCGCAGCGGCCACTCGGGATGGGCTTATTGGACGAAGCGGCGCACAACGCGCTGGAAGAGGGACTCGAACATCTCGACCACATTGGCGCCCGTGTTGGAGGAGGTCTCCCAGTACGGAATGCCGCGCTCGCGGGCCCACGATTGGGCCTCGTGCTCGGTGACGATGCGTCGCTTGTCGGACTTGCAGCCCACGAGGACGAATTGCGCCGAGGTCTCGCTGCACCCGTACTTTCGGGCTTCGGTCAGCCACCCATCGAGCGCCTCGAAGGACCTTCGTGAAGAGAGGTCAAAGCACAAGATCGCGCCCTGGGTGTCCTTGTAGAACTCGTTGCGCACGTCGAAGAACTCGCCATGTCCAGAGAGGTCCCAAAAGTTGACGCGAACCTCGTATCCTTCGACATCCACTGTCTTGACTCCATAATCGACGCCGACTGTTGTAATGTACTTTGAGACGAAGCGCTCCTCGCAGTATCTTTTGATCAAGCAGCTTTTCCCCACGCCGCCATCGCCCATGGATGTCACCTTGATGCGGACAATATCAGGAACATGCACCGTGCGTACCTGCCCTTGGCCTTCGCTGACCGTCATTTTTTCAAGACCGCCAAGGCGTTTTCTGCAAACGTCCGCGAGCGTGCGTCTTAGCTTCTTTGCCCGCGTGCGCACGTGCGTGTCGTGTCCTCGTGCCCTCGAGTGCGCGCGAGAGGGCCTGGGTTCGCAGACGTTGCGTGCTTGTTATGGTCGTCGAAACGCACGAATACTCATGCACTTGCAAGCGGGCGACGGCCGGTGTGTACAAGCGAGACAGGCCCTTTTCTTTCACGCGCCCGTGGCATGGCCCGTCACAATGCGCGACTACAACACGCGATGAGAACGTTCCTTGCGCCGCGTCACCTTTGTATGCGCTGCACGTGCAAGAGCGCTGTGCCAAAATGTCTCAGAAGGCTCTATCCTGAAACCAACACCACCTCTTTTCTTCATATCCGTTGAACGGATCTTTGTTCTGGATTGATGATGAGAGAGATAGTTGATGTCCTTCCACTGCTGCGACACTGTGGAAGCGCATGCCACGATAAAAGGTTAAAGCTGTTGTTGTTCTTTGTTGTGGCATCGTCCACTGACAAGGAGGTATATTTGGGTGAGGGCTCGTTTGAGAAAGTTAATCATGAGTCTGAGTCTCGGATTACGTAGAAGGACAACAACGGACCTTTTTTCCTATCCTCTCCTTTTGTTACTGCGCACTTGAACAGAGGAAAAGGTGCTGCGGAGACAGAGCCAACGGGCATGTGTTGCTTGAGCAATCCATTTTCGCCAAGCCGAGAGCATGCAGGATAGTAGGAATACGTTGATAGTCTGAGCAGGTCGAATCCACACGGTAGCCTGCTGGTCGCGTCAGCACGGAAACTACCAGCTCAGGCTAGAAGAGTGCATGGAGACTACATCGATCCGCACGATAGGATAACTATCATTCATCGTCCAATCCACAATTGCGGTGCACAGCGGACGCTTCGGTGCAGCAGACAGGTCAGCTGCCCCGAGGCGGCCGCGGCCGGCCGTGCAGAAGCGCGTCGGAGATGGCTACCGCTGCCGAAATGATGGAGGACGAAGAGGAGAAGCTCGTCACCGACGAAGAGGCGTCAGCCTCTGGTCGCGGAGCGAGCTCGTCGGACGTGGCGAGCATGAGCGACTTTGACGAAGGTAAAGTCGTTGTGGTGTGCAGATTCCGCCCGCAAAATCGTCGCGAAATGCGCAAGGGCGGCAAGCTTGCCATCAAGACCAATCGCCACGATCCGGAGCTTGTGCGAGTCGTCGATCCGGAAGACACGGACAACACCTACGAGTTCAGGTTTGATCACGTTTTCCCGAGCAGCACAAACCAAGACGAGATTTACCACCGCGTGGGTACTCCTCTCGTTAAGGCTGTCTTGGAAGGCTTCAACGGCACGGTCTTTGCATATGGTCAAACCGGAAGCGGTAAAACTTTTACCATGGAGGGCCCATCTGTAAGCGACGAGACGCGCTGCGGCATGATCCCGCGCATGACGCTGGCACTTTTCGAGGGCATGAAAAATGCCCCAGAGCACATCAAGTACAATATCAGTATCAGCATGCTCGAAATTTACATGGAGCGCGTAAATGATCTCTTGGACCCGAGCAAACTCAACTTGGCCATCCGGGAAGATAGCGCTCGGGGAATCTGGGTCGAGGGCTGCCGCACGGAGACCCTCAAAACCCCGGACGCGATTCTTGACGTTATCAAGCGAGGTCAGCAGAATCGGTCCACCGCGAGCACGAAAATGAACAGTGACTCTTCGCGAAGCCACAGTCTCGTCATCGTCAACGTTGAGCAAAACAATCTGAGCACCAACACACAACTTCAAGGGAAAATGACCCTCGTTGACTTGGCCGGAAGTGAGAAGGTCCGCAAATCCGGGTCCACTGGCGCGCGGCTGGAAGAGGCTAAGACCATTAACAAATCGCTTTCCACTCTCGGCAATGTCATCAATGCGCTCACCGATGACTCGGTCACCTACACCCCGTACCGTGACTCTAAACTGACGCGTATTCTGCAGGAATCCCTTGGCGGAAACTCCAAGACAGCCCTCATCATGTGCGCGTCACCTTCGTCAATTCACTTCAACGAAACCCTCTCCACGCTCCGCTTTGGTTCGCGGGCCAAGCTTGTTCGTAATGAAGTGCGACCGAATCAGCTCTACTCGCCTTCCGAGCTCCGATCGCTGCTCACTAAGGCACAGCGCGAGCTGGCCCAGCTGCGAACCCAGGTCCCTGCGGCAATGAAAAACCCTTCTCATGAGACAACCCGGGAGAACATTCTCAAGCTCGTGACGAGCGCAGACCAGCGGCGCCTCCAGGCTGAGATCACCGAGCTGGAAAATGCTCTCCTCAAGGCCCGTAGCGAGACCACAAAGCATAATGTTCGCAACAGCGAGCTTGCTGCGCAGCTCAAGTCCGCGCGGGTCGAAATCGAGCAGCAGGAACTCGACTTCAAGGCCTCGCTTGCCAAGGAGGCCGCGATCCAGGCGCAGCTTCGTTGCCACGAGGACGAGTTGCGCAAGGAACTCGCCTCTCGCGATGATGAGATCAAGACGCTCCGCCAGGAACTTGCGCACGCTGGTGACACCCAAGACGACACCGAGGCTCGCGTGAAACTCCAGGTCCACAAGCTGAAAGAGAAGGAGCTCGAGTTGCGGCGTGAGCGCGAGCGTGTTGACAGCTGCCATCGAGAGCTGGAAAAGCTAAACCTTGAGCTCGTGCGTCTAGTGGAAGCGCGTTCAGAGGCTGCCAAGGCGCACAAGGCCGAGACCGACTCGCTTCGGCGCGCATCGGAGCAAGCTTCGAATGACCACGCGCTCTCGTTCAAGCTCATTTCGAGTCATTTTGAAGAGAGCCGCGAAGAACTCAAGAACGTCAAAGAGCGTCTCGCCGATCGGGAGGCTGAGCTCGCGTCCAAGACAGCGCAAATTGCCGCCTTGCAGGATGCCCTCGCCGAAAGCAAGGGGCGTGAAAATCGCCAGCTCGCAAGTGCCGGCAAGGCTTCCGAGCGCGCCGGGGCCCAAATTGTAAAGCTCCAGGAGGACCTCATGCGCGCAACGTCTGCGCAAAAGCTACTGCGCAAGACGCTGGACCAGGTCAAGACCGAGACGGAGCGTCACCGCATTGAGCTCGAGGGAGAAATCGCCGATTTGCAAAAAACACGTCGCGAACTCGACGAGGAGACGCAGGCCTCGCGCGCTATGTTCAAGCACAACCTCGTCGACGGTGCCAGTAGAGTGTCCTTGCTCTTGCAAGAACTTGAGAGCGCTCAGAACGCCCTCGTCAGTTCAGCTTCCGCGTCTGCGGCCACGGAAGCCAAGCTGAAAACCGCAATCAGCTCGCTCGAGAAGGAGCTCGCGCAGACCAAGTCTGAGGCCGACGCGTCGCGCCAGGAGCTTGCGGAGCATAAGTCGAAAGCCACGGGCGAGATTGAAAAACTGTCGCGGCAAGTTCAGGACCATTCCGAAAAGGCGGCGCAACTGCAAGAGACGCTCCAGGTCGTGCAGCGGGACCACAAGGAAAGCAAAAAGAATTCAAAGCAGCTCAAGACCGAAGTCGAGCGCTTGCGTTCGCTCGAAAAAGAGCGCACCGAGCAGATTGACAATCTTGAAGTAGCCCTCAAGAATGCTCGGAAGCTGTGTCTTGAACACGCGCAAAAGGAATCCAACCTCAAGTCCAAGTATGAACGCGAGGCGGCCAAGGGTACCGAAGGCATTTCGGCGCTAAAGGAAGAACTCGCCGTCACACAGCAAAAGGTGGAAGCTTTCCGGAAGAGCGTGAAAACGCTCGAGGCCGAGGTAGATCATTTGCGTAACATTGAGCAAAAGAGCACAGTGCGCATTAAGGAGCTCGAGGCCGCGTTGAAAGAGGCGCTCGCTTCCAGCGAGACGCACGAGACCAAGCTTCAGGTGGTCAACAAGGAACTCCGCATTTTACAGCGTCTGCGTCCGGTGCTCGAGCAAGAGCTCAAGACCGCCAAGCAAGAGTGCAGCGAGTATGAAGTAAACGCCAAGACTCTACAGAATGAGGTTGACAAGCTCAGCGCGCTCGAGGAGCAGCGCTCCGTGCAAATTCTTGTTTTGGAACAGCGTCTTGTAGACTCGCAAGAGCGGTCCTCCGAGCATGCTTCGCGAACCAAGGAAATGCAAGAGGAAGTGAACGAGCTCAATGCGCACAAGAAGGCAACCGCGAAGCAGCTGAAGAAACTTCGCAAAGAGCTCGAGACCTTCAAGACCAAAGACGGCGAGCAGAGTGACTCCTTCAAGAATCTCCAGGAAGAGGTCCACAAGCTGCGCTCTGCGGACGACACGAACGTTAAGCGCATCAAGGAGCTTGAGACGTTGTTGTCACAGGAGCGACAGCTTTCCGAGGATCACCACGACAGGCAGAAAGAGCTCAAGGCCCAGCTCGCTGCGCTTCAAGAAAGTCGATCAAGTCAGGTCGCAGAGCTGCAGAAGCGTCTGGATGCCACCGAGCAAGAGTACCGCGCCCACGCGATCAGCGTCTCTTCGCTCAAGTCCGAGGTGCAGGAACTGCGGGAGCGCGAGGGAGACAATGCTGCGCAGGTGAACGAGCTCGAGGCCTCTCTTGCGCACGAGCGTGAGCAGACACGAGAGTTCAAGGCCAAGGAGGAACGTCTTCAGGCGCAGCTCAAGGACCTCGAGGCCCAACAGGCTGACTCGGCTTCGGATCTCAAAGATCAGCTTCAGGCTGTGCAGCGGGAGCATCAGGCCTATGCCGAAAACGTGCAATGTCTTCAGGCCCAAATTCAGGAGCTCCGTCTCCGCGACGACGAGAACTATTCCCAGATCCGTAGTCTCGAGGAATCCCTCGCCGGCGAACGCGAGCTCTCAGAGGACTATAAAAGCAAGGCCATGAGGCTTGCGTCGCAGCTCTCTTCGCTCGAGGAGAAGCAGGCGTCCGACCTCGAGGCATTTCAGGATGAGCTCAGGGCTGCCAAGAAGCAGCATCAAGAAAAGGAAAGATCCACCAAGTCGCTCGAAGCGCAAGCGGAGGATTTGCGCGCTCGCGACGAGGAGAATGCCTCGCGCATTGAGCATCTCGAAAAGACCTTGGCGCACGAGCAGACCGTCTCACGCGGGTACAAGGACAAAATGCTTGATCTGCAGACGCAGCTGGCCGTGCTCGAGGAGAAACACGCGGATGTGGTATCCAAGTTCGAGCGCGATATGCAGGCTGCCAAGGCCCAAAACCAGGAACAAGAGGTTTATGTCGAAACGTTGCGCAGCGAGGTCGAGCAGCTGCGCTCTCGGTCCGCAGATGATGCATCGCATGCGCAACTGGCGGAGCGCGCATTGGCCGATCAGGAATTGCGCCTTTCGAACAAACTCATCGCGCTTGAGCGCGAGAATGCTGAGCTGCAAGATAACCTCGACGAGTTCATGGAAAAGCATCGCGAGCAGGACGAGAGCACGCTCGAGCTGCAAGCTAAGATCGACGAGCTCAGCCAAGCGGACGAGCAATCATGTGCGCAAATGCAAGACCTTCAGCAATCACTGAACAGCGCGCACAAGCTCAACCGCGAGTACGCCGAAAAGCTCAAGGCGGTGACGGACCAGCTTACTTCCCAAAACGAGCAGCAAAATGCCGAGATCATGAGTCTGCAGCAGGAGCTGCAGGCTGTTGAAAGCGACTACCGTCTTCAGGTGCAGCGCACCAAAGGGCTTGAGGCCCAGGTGCTCACGCTCTCATCCTCGAGCGCTCATGACTCTGTGCAGTTTGAGAGCCTGCAGCGCATGCTCGACGAGAGCCAACGCATGTGCACTGAGCACGAGCGCCGTGAAATGGACTTCAAGGAGGAAGTTCGGCGACTCGGCGCGCTCGAGGCAGAGAAGTCGGCCCGTGTGCAGGCGTTGCAACAAGAGCTTGCTCGCGTGCAGGACGAGTTGACCGCCGCGCAGTCCAACTCGCTCGGCTCGAGCAAATTTACTCCCGCTGAATTGGCAGCGCGCGGAACGACGGAAGCCGCCGAGCTCGCGAAGGTTCTTCAAAAGTCCCAGGATGCCGCGATGCGGCATGAGCGGACCGTCTCCGCGCTACAACACGAGCTTACCGAATTACGAGCTGCCAACGCGAAATTGGAGTCCGAAGTCAATGCACTCTTGCTTGACAAGGACACCACTGGCCAAGGCAATGCGCTCGCTGTGCAATCGTACGTCGATGCACTCGCGCGCGCCGATGCAGAAAAGGCGTCTGCTCATGAGCGAATTGCAGAGCTGAAATGTGACTTGGAGAGCGCAGTTGCCAACTGCGCAAGTCTGCGCGCCGCCCGTGACGCCGCCACGAAGCAACGTATGACCTCTGTGCACGAGCTTCAAGAGCACCAGCAGGTAAAGCTTGATGAAATTACGCAAGACCTGCAGGAACAAGTGAAAAGGCTTCAGGGCGAAAAGGCGGTCTTGGAAGCTCAGGTGTGGGAGCGCAATGAGCAGCTCAAGTCTAAGGCGCGCTCTGTGCAGACTTCGCTTCTTCACGAGGTCAAGGCCTTGGACAAACCTTGCACGGATCTGCTCAGTTCCGTGAACAAGTTTATCTCCAGCGTCAAGACCAAAGAGAATACAATCGCAGACATTCGTAAGCAATGTAGTCGCAAGGACGCCCTCGACGATGCGCAGCGTGAGCGATACGAGCATATTGTTGCAGGTCTCAAGAACAGTCTGGACATGCAGCACAATATTTGTGACAACGCTACTGCAGATGTGCATGCCTTCAAGGCTCGCGCTGAGACCATTGGAAATGCCATTCGCGAGCGAATGCTGGCCATTCGGGACAGCCATTTCGCGAACATTTCGGATGCTGCGCGCCGGGTGGAGCGTGCCACGAGAGATCTTTTGGATGCCGAACACCACCGGGTGGCGCGCGGTCGCCAGGGCAAGGAAGACGACGCTCGTTCTCAGGAAGTCTCTCAGCACAAGGCGGAGAAACTTGCGGCCGAAGATGTGCTGGCGCGAAGCAACAGCGCCCTCGACGCGGCGCTCGACCACGCCTCCCTCGAGTTCCGGAAACGTATCCAGGAGCTACGTCATGAGGAGGAGGCCGCGCGTCGCGATCTGCACGAAAAGTTGCAAAGTGCAAACCGGTGCCAATCAGAGCTGATCCAGTCTTTGTCTGCTTTTGACGTCAAGGACGTTGCGTTTTCGCCGTCAAGCAGAAACAAGAACAAGGGCGGGGAAGACAACTTGCGTGCCGAGAATGAACGTCTCCGTCAGCTCGTCGAGATTCAAGAAGCCAAGATTGAGCGTCGGAACCGTCGTCTCCAATCCTTCGAGGAGCGCGTTCTCAAGAATCACGAAGAGCAACACTACATGCAGGAAGCTCAGCAGCAAATGCAGCAACAAAAGCAGCAAGAGCAAAAACAAAGGATGGAGCAAGAGCAAAAGGTTGCAAAAGAGCAACCCGATTCATCGAAGCAGTCAAAGTCATCCAAACCCGTAAAGCAGCAACAAAAGCAGGCAAGGCCGCAGCAAAGCGCCGGCAGACCTCCTTCAGCGCCTAAATCAACGTCGATCTTTGGGCTGCAAAGGCAAGCGGGCCAATCTGCGAAGAATCTTCGTCGCCCTTCCGATACATCGTCGGTCGGGAGTGGCGGCTCGAGCCTTGCCGAAGAAGAGACAAAGAGTGCGGGGTCGCCGCGTGCACGCAAGAAGGGAAAGGAACGCCAACTCGGATCTCGGGTTTCGCGACTCATTAGTCGTGCTACATCCCCTAGGGGTGGCAGCGGCGGCGCCGGAATGCAGGGCGGGACCGGAGCGAGCGCTGCCTCGGCGGGCGGTTCATCCACTGGAGCGATGCGCTTCGGCCTGTTCCAAAACTCATACGATCTTCATTCGCGTAAATAAAATAAAATTCTACCTCGTTGTGACAAGATCAAGGTTATGGCCTGGGGGGCTATCGCAGATTACTTGGGAGGTAACCTCCTTCTGCTCCATCATTGTCATCACTGTCGTCTTCGCCACTTCCATCGCTCTCGCTCTCTTCGGCAATGCAATAGTTGTCGACTAGTAGCGAAGACGATGACGGCGCCTGCGTTGTCGTCATACGACCTCCCAAGGTTTCATCACTGGCATCAATGCACTCAATGCCAAGATCATCGGTCCAGCCTGATGAAGCATAGTGATTTGCCGAAATAGGTGCGTTCTCCTGCGCGCCCTCCTCCACATAAAGGCCTTGGGCACCTTTTCCAACTGTGAACGCACATTCGACACCTGGTTTTGCCTGACGATCATCGATATTGTCTTCTTCGTCTTCAGTATCATCGTCAACATTGATGAGTCCTGGCAGCGATGGAGCGGGTTGTGCGTTACGAAGACGCTCTAACAGCTCGTGTGGCGAGGGTCCCTGTTGTTGAAATCGAACCTTTTCACGAAGCGCGTCGAGCTCGCGCTTCTCATTGTGGTCGATGAGAAGGGTCGCCTCGATTGACGCTGGAACGACTGCAAAAGACGCAATCTGGCTCTTGACAAGCTTCTCCCTTTGCTCCTCGCGCGTTTGTGCATCGGCGTGGACGTTGCTCTGGGCGCCTAGGCGTGCTTCTCGGGCGGCTTTGACGCGTGCGCGGCACGTTGCGAGCGCGGCTGCCATCTTCTCGCGCCTCGGGCCCGGCGGTTGGCGTTCCCGACGCGACATCGCGCCTCTCATCATCATAGTCGTCGGCGTCGCTGTTGTTGCCCTCGTCGAACGTGGAGGTGTTTTTGGTCCCAGACGTACTTGGCGCACGACTGGGACTCACTCTGCTTTGTGCGGCGGCGCTGATGCTAGCTATGTTACCGGTTACCGGCAATTTGGAGTCTACGTCGGAGTCGCTGCGTCCGAGTCGGGCACTTATTGTTATGTTAGCACAGCTCGGGCTCACGCAGCAGCTTGGGCAGCCTGGCAATGCAGAGCTAGAAAGGAAGGTCTCGAGTTGAGCGGGATAATGACGTAGTTTTGTTTGTTTGGGCTTGCGCATGTTCTTTGGCGCCCTGCCGTTCTTCGGGCTCCCGAGGCGCCTGGGGCGGCGGACGCGGTGCCAACGGATTTGTGTAGCATGGTGATAAGGGCAAATAAAGCAAAAGAACCGAAGTAAGGAACTAACGCTAGCAGGCTCACTCACTCCATTTTTATCGGACATCATGACCATGCCAGCCACGGGTGTACTTGCTCTTGCTGGGAAGCTACAGCGAGCGAATACGAGGTCACGACTAGGTCACGCACTGCAAGGACTGGTCTAGCCATCAATTACCAAGAGGGAGAAAGCCGTCGCATTCATCGATGGCCAGGCCAAGGCCCTAGGTTTATCTGAACGGAAGCAATGAGACTCTTGACCTTTTTAACTTTAAAACGGATCTGGGAGCTTGACTTAAATGCGGCAGGCTCGTCACAGTCACGAAGCGAGTACTTTTTGCGAAAGTCGCCTAAAGCTGACCTGGCCTGGGGCTGCGTTCTTCACCCGATCCACCCCTTTGCCGCGCGGACCGGAAGTGTCACCTGACCCACCGCAGCGGGAGCATTTGTCCGTTCATTGCCAAATTTGGAGTTGGACTTCGAGCCGCTGTGACACGCGCACTAGCATGGTTATCCAGGCATTGATGGCACAATGTTCGTTGCTGAGCATAAAAGGGGAAGCTGATGTGAGTAGCAAGTAAAAGTAGGTTCGCCATTGTGGAAGTGGTGTGTACGAGATCTCGCATGAACGGGTATGCAACTATACGGCCGACAGCAGCAAGAATTCATCCAAAACGGCCCGACACCCGTGACTGGCGCCCGCGGACGGCGGCGCCAGACGGCGAGGCGTCGGGAGCAGGCACGGGTCTGCTTCAGTAGAGACAAAGCCTCAAGAAGATGTGTCAACAAATGATCGAACACTGGGCGGAGGGGGAACATCTGCTCACGAACGCAACATCGGTAACTGCGGCCGAGTGCGACTACGTGGTAAAGTACTATGCGGCAAGTGGTTTCTTTCGGACTTTGTTCCTGATGATCATCATCGTGCCCCAGTGGAGAAGGCTCACGAGCCTGACTCGATACCTTTGGAGGGAAGACGTTTTCATGCTAACGACGCCAAACCGAGTGATCTTTTGGCGAACAATAGCGATCCTCTGCATTCATGCCGCGATGGCACAGATTGCAATGAACGACATTGGCGCGATCTTGATGCAAATTACATACATTGCGAAATTAAGCATTGCAAGTCAATCCGACGACCCAGAAGCATGCGCTCGAACTATCATCGACAGTCTCGGAGGTACAATCTCAGATCTTTATGAATGGGGAAAGTTCATGTACAATCTCATGGTCTTGCTCATGGTGATCAATAGCGTAGGAGCCGTGTACTTTCTATGGATCGAACTTATCCAGCTCGTCAGCTTTGTCTCGCTGCACCGCACGGTATTGTTCATGCGTGTGTGCTTTGGACTGCACTTGTTTGGGGCATTTGTGTTTGTGCTTTTAGTAGGTCCTGTAGGAAAGGTCGCTCTCGAGATTCCAAGGAACGTCTTTCAGCTCTTGATGGTCATTATTATCGGTATCTTTGGCTACAAGTATAGCGCCATGGTCCGTTTGAGCGTACATTCAATCAACGAGGATTCGAAGGCTACCTCTGTTGCAAAGCTTCGCACGCTTGTGCGAGGTATCGCAAAATTTGTTGTATGGTACCTTGCGCTTCAAGCGCTACAAGTTTTGTTTGACGAGATTTTGACCGACCATGCGGCTTGCCCAGCGGACGAGTCTGTCACTCTTTTAAAGTTGCTGATGCTGACGCGGATCACCAGCGACATCACCTATTACTTTGATCGTTCCAAGGAAAAGGATTGGTTTCACGGGAGATCGTCCACTGCGAGCGCGTTTCGCAGGGTGACTGTTGTCCCCGTTTCTGCGATGGCGCAACGAATATCTTCGGCGCCATTCCATCCGCCCAGTTTAGCAAGAGGAGCATCACTGTCGAGGATTGTCCCGTCTCTGACACGTGGAGAGTCGGCTTCGAAGGTAGGCGCTTGGTGAGCGCAACCTCCCTGTCCCATTTCTTGTTCCGGGATTCAATGACATGGATTTCGAACGCATGGTGTGTGAGAGAGCAAAATTCAAGGCAGCATTTCGGGGAAATCTTGTTTCGTGCGTCCCAACCAACCGTTAGGTGGAAGAGTAGGACTCACGTTCGTACAGCTTGTGCTGTTTTTTACTAAAAATTGTAACTTAGAATCATGGCTGATCAATCACAAGAGCTCGATGAAAGACACTGTTTGTGCCGCTGACGACGGGTCTGAGGCGTTTTTTTCCGAAAACCCGCTTCGTAGTACTTTAGGCTTTAAAGCGACATAGTGTATGATTGTTTTATTATCGATTGCAGCCGGAGTAATCTGATTATAACGGAACGAGGCGAACGCGTAGGCCTATCGCTCATTGTACGGGTTCGGCAATTGTAGCACGCATGAAGTTTTTTATAAAATCTTAAAACAGTACAGACACCTAGAAGGGGAAGCTTACTGAAAAACCGAACTTGCAAGATAGTCCTGACGAAGATGGTGCATGTCGACCTGAAGCGCATCGCAAAGCATCCAGGCAGCAAGAGCGAGGCTTGCTGCTCTCATCGTCGGATCGCCACGCGCAGAAAGATCGGACTCGAGAACAAGACGTGGACCGGCAGCTTGGACACGAGCACAAAATTTCGACCAAGCCTTGGGTGCGTGGACGCGCCACGGCTGACGAGAACGTGGCCTCGAAGAGTCCTCGTCGACAGCACTGCCCGCAAAGATCCATTCTGGTGCCTCGTTACGAAGGTCACAAAGCGAACTGAGGCCATCCACGAGGGTCCAGCGTTCTAGAGACGAAGAAGTATCTGCAAGCGAGAAGCGAAATAAAGCGCGCGCGTTTACATGGACCGAAACGCCAATAAAGATGCGAGTCTGAAGTTTTGGTACGGACAAAAGTTGTCTTAAGGTCTCTGCACTTCCAGTCCAAGAGTGCAAGAGAATGCGTGGAGGCAACGACGCGTCGTCGAGGCGGGCAGCCTCGAGAAGGGTGTCTACCAAGAGGCCAAAAGATTTTACACAATGTATCGAAACAGCGCGACTGAGGCGTGCAGCCAATGCAAACTGAGATTCGAAGACCTTTTGCTGAAGCGCTGCTAAAGATTCCTGGCTCAAGTGCTGCGAGGCTGTGCCTGGCGGCTTGCAGATGCCATCGAGGCCCACTTCACCAACGTGCAAGGTTTTGTGACAAAGTAGCAGCTGCTCGAGGTGGTCAAGCCATGTATCTTGAAACTCGTACACTCGCCAGGGGTGCACGCCAATTCCACCGTGCACACAGTCGTACATGGAGGCGGCCTCGATAACGGTGTCCCAGTCATCGGGCGCTGTACCATTGAGGACCTCGCTTGACGCGATGTCGCGGGACAGCTGTCGAAAAGGGCCCTTTGCGGCGTTGTCAATGGCCGCCTCGAATAGGTGCGTGTGCGCGTCTTCAAGTCCGAGTCGCAGCGCGGCCGGCGCGTGTCCTTTTTGGTTGGCCCCAGGCTTTTCGTTTTCGTGTGCCATGCCGAGGTCGCCCATCGTCACAATATCATCTCTCGTCGTCTCTGTGAAAGCGCGCGCGTCGATCCACCGAGACGCCTTCACTTCGCACTAGCGTGCCGCGCGTAGCGCGCGCGTGCCAATACCCCGTAGTGGTCGCTGGGCAGCACGGGGCGCTCGCGCTTTGAGCGCTCGTTCTGGTGCGTAATGCCTGGGATCGGGTCGCGACCTATTCTCGTCGCTTCGGTCCAATGTAGCTCCAATGCAGATGCACCATGGCCAGATCGAGGAGCATGACGTTCGGCACGGACGAGGATGCGATCGGGGCGGAAACAGGTGGAGTTGGCGAGCATGGGATTGCCGGGACCATCGTAGGTGCATGACTCCTCGAAAGAGGCGGTGGGATGCATAAGGTTCGACCAGACGTCTTTCCATCCGGCGCGCAGAGGAAGGTCACCGTCAAGTATCTTGGTTCGCTTTGAGGGCTGACGCTTGTAGGGCCGACCGCCTTCGTTCCAGTTGAGATCGCCCATTAGGACGGCAATTTTATGTGTTTTGGCATCACCGTCGGCGCAAGAGGCGTCGAGGGTATCGAGACACTCTTGAAATTGTGCTCGTCGCGCGGGTGAATTCATTGCTTCTCCATAAAATGGCGGTATAGCAGATTCGAGATGGGTCGTGCCCACGATCATGAGTGGACCGTTGGGAATCTGCACGCCGCCGTAAAGGAGACAGCGACCCATTTGTGAGTTTCTGAAGGAACGCTCGCGACACCACGCCCAGCGATGACGTGTGGCGAGGACGACAAAGTACGGCTGTTGCGCAGCACCTTGGATTTTGACGTCGTACTTGAGGGCTCGGAGTGGTCCAGCAAGGAGGTGCAAGATGTTGCGCGTGACCTCCTGTAGACCGACAAAGGTCGGTTTGTGGGCTTTGATGTTTGATACGATGGCCCCGATTCGTTCTTGAAGAGCTACTTCTTCTGCAAACCAAACATTGTAAGTCAAATAACTGATGTCCTCGCATTTGGTGATTGAAGAGACCTCCGCTGCGGTGGTCTGTGCCGGTGCCGAATTGGATGATGATGAAGATGATGATGAAGAAGAAGTCAATGTAGGAGGATTTGCGCTCGTATTCTTTTGGATGCCAGCTTTTGAGGCAGCAGGCTTTGCGCTCGTATCATCTTGAAGGCCAGATTCCTCGGTGTGCTCCTGAATCACCTGGATCTGGACCTCCTCCGGGAGTTCTGCGAAGATTTCGGGGTCAACGCCCGGAGGGGGTGTTAGTACTTTGACGCGCTTTCGCGGCTCTACGACCTCGACTTCATCGTCTTGTTCATCATTCTGTCGGGCCCTTTTGCTCGGTGCTAGGCGCAGTCGCAGGACGAGCTGGCGCGGAGGTTTCTCTGGTGGTTGCTGCTGATGTTTCATGTTGGTCACGTCTTGGCGCGCGTGCGCGCGTGCGTGCTTGCAAACGCGTAGAAGCGCGGGGATGTGCGGCGCGCGCGCTCTTGCGCTAGAGCGCGTGCGCACTGACGTGCTCTAAGCAAAGTCTCTTAGCTAGGCAGGCAGGTAGGCGGCTAGGCAGCCCGGCAGCTAGGCACGCCGGGAGTCCACTTTACAGTCAGGCCTAGTGCTCTCACGGTTATAGCCTTTGATAGCTGAAACGACATTCCTTTTAGTCACGAAAAGCAGTACGTAGCAGCACGGAGCGACGGGTCGTGAAACAAGATCGTATTGGGAGCGTGTCCATTGCTCGATCGATCGGTTGTTCGATCGATTACTGTTAGTTGGTTGGTTGGTTGGTTGGTTGGTTGCTTGCTTGCTTAGTTGCTTGCCCGATCGTTGCTTGCAAAAAAAAAAACCTTGTTTCCTCGTGTTTCCTATTTTTATTTATAATAAAAAAAATCCGCGCAACCCAATTTGAATATGGCCTGCAACTGCTGGCTGGTAGTCGATGATGATGACGAGCATGAGGAACGTCTTCCAATGCGTGGCCTGCGGCCACGGCTGCCGTGGATGGGACTTTCTTGTCGCTAGGCCAGGCCAAGGTGATGCAAGGCGATGCGATGCGATGCGATGCGATGCGATGTGATGTGATGATGCGATTAACGACGGACGGAATGCCGCCTTCTGTGGACGCCCCGTCGACGCCACTTCGAGACAGGACATTCATCTAGTGGCAGGTCGTGCAGCTGCGATGACAGAAAGAAAGGCAAGTTCGACAACACAAGACCACACAAGACAAGACAAGACGAGGCGAGGCTCCAAGCGCTCTCGCACCGGGATGCGCCGCTCGTCCCGTCGACCGCAGTTGATCGCTCTGCTGCTGCTCTGACGCGGCGATGACGGCGGCGACGACGGTGGCGGCGGCGGCGGCGGCGTCGGAGTCCGCCCCGACCTGAGGGCTGGGTCCGCTGCCGCTGCGCGCGTTAGATAGAGCCGAGGTCCCGCCCGGCCGCTCTCGCGCGCAGCGTCGGCGGCACGCGGGCGGGCGGGCGGGCGGGAGGGAGGCAAGGCAAGGGAAGGAAGGCAAGCAAGCTCGCATGGCACGGCGCGGCGTCGGCGGCGCGCGCAGCGGCGAGCGGCAGACGCGGCGGCGGAGGCACAAAGAACGGTGTGGAACGGCGCGCGAGAACGGCGCTATTTGTAGCGCGGCGCCCGCCCGCGCCCGCCCGCGTCGGGGCGCGAGTCCGCCGCGTCGCCGGGCAGGGCAGCCACGGCCGACCCGGGCTCGCCCTCGCGCTCGCCCTCGCGCTCGCCCTCGCGCCGCGCGGGCGGGTCCGGCGTCGGGTCTCGCGCACGGCCCGGCGGCCTGGGATGCCTCGATGGCTCATGGGCGATTTCGAAACTTCACTGCACGCCGCTGCCGCGCGCAGCTCCAGCCCGCGACTCTGCGCAGCGACGCTTCCGGCGCGCGAAGGCGTGCAGGCAGGCAGGCAGCCGCAGGCGGGAAGGCAGGCGGGCAGGCAGGTAGGCAGGCAGGCAGGCAGGCAGGCCTGGCACAGCGAGAGCGGCGGCGCGGCGGCGGGCGCAGCTGCGCCTGCGTCTGCGAGCGCGAGATTTGTTCCCCTCGGCCGCGCTCGCGCAAGTGCCGCTGCGGCGGCGCGCAAGTGCGGAATCCGCGCATTCTCCACTTGCGCGCGCGCCCCGCGCCCCGCCGCAAGTCACAACTTTGTGGCACGCCCCGTGCCCGCCCAATCAATCACCCGCCGCCGCTGCACGCACGCACGCACGCACGTCTGCGCTGCGCGCTGCGCGCGGGGCCGCAGCGGCGCAGGCAGCGCCGGGCGCGCGAGGCCGGCGGGGTCTCGCCCTCGAATCCTCGTTCGAGCTTGGATTCGACTTCGACTTCGACTTCGAATTCGACTCGGACTTCGAATTCAAAACCGCGGCTGCTCGCTTTGAAAACGTCCACGCGAGGATTCAATCAAGCCCGGCCAGCGGAGCAGAGCAAGCCCGCGTCGGCCGCACTCCAAGCCCGGGCGCAGTTCACTTCAACCCCGCGCGCAGCAACTGTGTATCCGCGGCAAGCCCATTCAGGTCCACTCCGTCCAAATCAATCAACCGGCCTCGTCGCATCGAGTGGAATTTTGAATTCGATCGAGTCAAAGCGGCGAAGCAGGCCCCGCCACGGGATCCAAAGCGCGGCAGAGGGGAGGAGAAGAGCAAAAAAGGCGCGGCAGCACAAAGAAGGGAGAGCAGGAAGCAGAGACGCGGCGCGGCAGGAGCAGAAAGCAAACGCGAGGACGCGAGGACGCGAGCGAGCGAGCGAGCGAGGAGCGGCACCGCGGCGAGGCAGCGCGAGGCAGGCAGAGGCAGCGGCGCGAGGCAGGCGGCGCGAGGCAGCAGCGGCGAGCGCGGGAGGATGGCCTTCGCGATGCGCGGCGCGCTGGGCAGCCTGGGGCGCGCGGCGACGTCGATGGGCCTGGCGCAGACGCAGACGCAGGCGGCGCTGGGCGCCGGCCGCGGCAGCGGCGCCGCCGCGGCGCAGAGGCTCGCGGGCATGGCGCGCGCGATGAGCTCGCTCCCGAGCCACACCAAGCTCACGCTCCCCGCGCTCTCGCCCACCATGAGCGAGGGCGTCATCGCAAGCTGGCTCAGGAAAGAGGGCGACTTCGTGGAGGCCGGCCAGCCCGTCTGCGAGATCGAGACCGACAAGGCCACCGTCGACTTTGAGGTCCAGGACGACGGATACCTCGCGCGCATCCTCGTCGAGGCCGGCGGACCCGCCCAGCCCGTCGGTGAGGTCATCGGCGTCCTCGTCGAGGACAAGGAGGACGTCGCCGCCTTTGCCAACGTGACCCTTGCCGACATGTCCGAGGGCGGATCCGCCCCGGCCCCGGAGAAGAAGGAAGAGCCCGCACCCGCCAAGCAAGAGCAGAAGAAGGAAGAGCCCGCCCCTGCGCAGACCTCTGCCCCCGCTGCGTCCTCCACCCCCGCCGGCCAGTCCACGGGCGAGCGCGTCTTTGCGAGCCCGCTCGCGCGCAAGCTCATGGCCGAGAACAACGTCGACCTCTACGCGCTCACCGGAACCGGACCCAACGGCCGCATCATCAAGGCTGACGTCGAAGACTACCTCGCATCCCCGCAGGCCCAGGAGGCCGCCCCCGCCGATGCTGCCTCCTCCGAGGCCCCTGCCGCCTTTAGCGGCGCCTCGGGCGACTACTTTGACGTCCCTGTGGCCGAGGACGCCCAGGAACTCGCTGCCCAGCTCGAGCAGAGCAAGCACGAGGTGCCCCACTACTACCTCAACTGCGACATCGACGTCAGTGCCCTGCTCGATGTGCGCGCCCAGCTCAACGCCAAGCTCCCCGAGGACCAGCAGGTGTCCGTCAACGACTTTGTCGTCCGCGCCGCTGCTCTCTCCATGCAGGCCGTTCCTGACGTGAACGCCAGCTGGGGCAAGACCTTTATCCGCCAGTACCGCACCGTCGACATCAACGTCGCTGCTCTCACCTCGCCGGACGATGGCGTGCTCATGCCTGTGATCCGCGGCGCCGAGCGCAAGGGTCTCACCGCCATCTCCGCCGAGATGCGCTCCTTCGTCTCGGACAGCGATGAGGTTGACCTTGACCTCGGTGTCGGCACCTTTACCATCTCTAACATGGGTGCCTTTGGCGTCAAGACCTTCACCCCGATCGTGCGCCAGCCCCAGGGCTCCAGCCTCGGCGTCGGCACCATCACCCGCCGTGCTGTCCCTGTCGCTGCCTCTGTCGAGGCCGACCTTTCCCAGGGCCCCCCTGTGAAGATTGTCCCCACCATGACCGTCACGCTCTCCAGCGACCACCGCGTCGTCGACGGCGCCGTCGGTGCGCGCTGGCTCCAGCACTTCAAGACGCTCCTGGAGTCCCCGCTCAACATGCTCCTCTAAACATACAATATCGTGCGTCTGTGTTCGCCCTTTGTCGTCGAAAGTGCAAAAGCTTTCGAGCCAAAATGAAAGAGCTGGCTAGCGAGCGAGCTAGTGAGCTAGCCAGCAACCTAGCAAGCACACGGGCTGAGCTGAGCTTTTCAGTACGCTTTTCAGTACGCTTTTCAGTACGCTTTTCAGTGGGCTATCGAGAGCAATGTCGGAGGGACGGGAAATCCAAGACTGCGTGCTTGCTAATTTGAGCGAATTGGGCTGCCTGCAACGGTGTCCATTTCAAGGGCGAAAGACGAATCGCTCACGTACATCGCGCTCTTCTTTTCCCATGTCTATTTTGATGTTGTTCAGGATGCAGGCATCCTCGTCCCTCGCTCGTTCGCTTGCTGCGCATGCATGCGTGCGTGCGTGCCGAATCACCTGAGTAGATAGGCAGGTTCGGCCTTGGGCGCGGGCGCGTTTCGAGACCGTGTAAAGCCTTTCCTCCACCAATTCCTCGTAACCATCATCAACAATGACATCATTCTTTTGAAAAACAACTGCTTCCTCAATTTACAGCAGCCAACTTCTTTGTGGTTGCTGCTGCTGCTGCCTGCTCCTGCTGCTACGTGACCCTTTCGCTCTCTTGATCAGCTTGCATTATCTTGCTATTTCTCCATCGAGAGGTGATAAAGATGACTCTTTCGCAATTCCTCGTTGATTGTTTCTGTCCGGACAACAATGGTCCCGACTTTCGAAAACAAAAGGATTTGTTCACGCGAATGCAGACAACTCTCAGGATTTGTTTGTTCACGCAAATGCAGACAGTTCTCAGAATTTGATTGTTCACGCAAATGCAGACAATTCTCAGGATTTGTTTGTTCACGCAAATGCAGACAATTCTCAGGATTTGATTGTTCACGCAAATGCAGACAGTTCTCAGAATTTGGTTGTTCACGCAAATGCAGACAATTCTCTCAGATTATGCCCGGCATGGAATTCACTTGAAATATGCAAATCAAGCCTTCTCAAAAAGTCAAAAATTGATTGGAAAAAAGAGTTCACTCAGATCACTCAACGTTCTCCCAAAAGAATGGAGCAAGCATTGCCTCATCGTCAGGCGTGCATGACTTGCTCGGAATTCGACTCTTGCTTCACATCGATGTTTTCTTGCTTCACGTCGTTGATCTCTTGCTTTGTGTCAGCCTCGACCTCTTCACTTTCGTCCAGAAAGCTCCGCTTATGAGACTCAATCTTGTACGAATGACCAACTTTGAGAACCTGGCCCAGGCCCTCATTGGATGTGACCAAGAGGTTCTCGCCGAGAAAGACATCATCGCCCTTTTTGCGAAACGCTGCAAGCGTCCGCAAAGGATCTACGTCGAGCGATGGCGGTGACTCTGCTGTTTCCTGGTCGATCGTTGTCATTTTGCAACGGGAGCAAGGTTTTACAAAACGAAAACGAAGACCCGTCTCGGAGACACTAATCTCCTTGATGCGGTCCTCTTGGTATGGCTCGCCACCGCCCAGGACAATGTTGGGGCGGAATCGATCAAAATCAAGATGCGAGCCCATTCGCTTGTTCAAATCGTTCAAAGACGCCTGCGATATCGCCAAAAAGGGGAATCCGTCCGCAAAGCTTGTCTCGTCTGAGCTTGAGACGGCATAGTCTGGGTCCACAGGCCGAACACATCCACTTCCCATGTACACGAGACGTGCCTCGCCACGCGTACGAAGAGCGCGCCGCAGCCAGCGTGCTGCATTCTCGCCCTGGTCATGCGCGTTCGCGATGTGATCAGACCAAACTCTCACTTGGCAAAGACGTCGATTTTCTACCACGGGAACACGCAGAGAGCATGGCATTTCGTCGCACTCGAGCTCCAGCATTGTGGGCTTGCCATCTTCATCCTCCGATGCCACTCGCGCGGAGACAAGAGCCATGCGCGGAATTCTACGTTGCGATAGAAACGTGCCGCTCTCGTCCACCACCATCCAGCGACGGTCGTGGCGGAACCCACGAGCCTCGACAATGGCCTCGTCAACCTCGACGCCGCGCAGGCTTTTTACCGGATACACGAAGAGCCTTTTGATGGTGCAAGGTTGTGTGCTCTCGTCAGCAACGCCCTCGGCCTCGAGGCGCTCTCTGCGCTGCCGCCGTACGGCCTCCAGCCGCTTCTTCCTCGCGGCCACGAGCTTCTTCTCAGGTGTGGTCTCGAAGTCCAAGGCGTCTGTAGACTCGCCATCTTTCTGGACGCGACGCACGTACGCCGCCACCGCCAGTGCCGCTGCCGCTGCCGCAATCACGGCCACGCGCACGGCGTCTCGCGTCGTCCAGAGTCCCATGCTGCCTCGCCGCGACGTGCGTCTGCCTGCCCGCACCAGCGCGCAGCGCACCCAGGCGATGATGATTGGAGTCTGCTGCTCGAAGCAAGAACCCCGAAGGCTCAAGAAGAAGAAGAAGAAGAAGAAGAACAAGAAGAAGAAGAAGGAGTCCCAGATGATGCGCAGAATCATCATGAGGGCAACGTCTGGCCAACGAGGATGATGATGATGATGATGCAACGATTGGCAGCGACGAAGGAGAGTATAGTCTAACAACGAGCGCGGCCATGTCCACGAGAGCGAGAACAACAACAACGGCGAGGAGACCACGAACAAGAACAAGATCGAAAGCAAGAAACCTGAACCTGAAGAAAGAAAGCCGTGACCCGGCGAGAAAAGGAGCGCCTGCCTTCCCGTCGCGCCTTCCCCGAACAAGCAGACCTGTGAGTTCCGGGCCGCCCTCGCGTTCCGGCAAGCCGTCGGCCCCGCGACCGGGCTCGCGCCCCGGGGCCCGCGCTCTTCGTCGGCAGCCGCGCCCGGCCCGCGGAGGCTGCTGCTGCCGCGCGTCGGTCGGGCTCGGCCGCGTCGTGAAGGGCTTGGCTTTTCAGGCAGTCACGACGGCGGCGGGATGGACCCCGAATCACAACGTGCCAACGACGAGGCCAGGGCCCACGGCACGCGCGCGCGGCGAAGCGGCGTCGGAGCCAGGGCCCTGCGCGGAGACGATGGACAGCAGCTGAAAAGGCCCGTGCCCGGCGTCGCGAGGAAATTGGTCTGCGCAAGAGCAGACTCCGGATTCCTTACGAGAACAACAACGACATCCTCGTGGATCCCAGGAACTCCGCGGCGGATAGCGGCGGCGAGAAAGACGCCTTGGACTGCAACTTTCCCGAGCAAGAGGACCAAGAAGGATGATACGCGAAGTCCCGCGAGCCGCGGAGACAAAGGTCTTGTGGCCTCAAAGGAAACCGTATGTTTCGAAGGCATCTCGCTCCTTTGGCTCGTCCATATGGCGCAGGCTCTCGAACAAGAGCGGATCGCGCGCAACGTTCGTCTCGCAATCGCGACACGCGATGCCAAGGGCATTCGCGAGGGGGACACAATTTCATGGACAGGTTATCTCTTCAACGGCAAGATCACGGGGGTCAATCTTCGCACGAAAAAGTCGGTGACCATGCGACAGGAACATCTTCGCATGAAACGACGACGCGAGTGGACCATGCGCGACGTTCGCGATTATGTTATTCCAGAAGCAATCAACGCTTGCTTCATGCCGCGACCCCGGTTCTTTGTACATACCCTGCGTGCCGGCTTGCAGACAGGTCCTGAGCGGGGTGGCGCTTTTGTGATTCACGCCCGAGATGCCAACTTTCGAGACCTCATCAATGCCGCGCTACAATTTTTTGCGAGCACAGGAGAACCTTTAGATGCACAGTACCTTTGGTTCGATGAATTTGGCACCACTGGAAAGGGTTTCACCGTCAATCTTGATTACTTACACCTCATACGAGGCGCCATGAACAGCTTTACCTACCGTCTGGTGTTTATCGAATCTTGGGAGGAGATGGGTCTTCTTCGTCGACTATGGTGCCTTTGGGAAGCCGCATCAGCCCACCTGGCCTCCTCATTCGCTCGCAGTAGGATCAGGAGCAATGAACTCCGTGTGTTACCCATGTCGACCCTCGCAGCTGATCGAGAGCTCATCAATCTGCTGCGTAAAGGCAGAGCCAACCTCCTCGTGGATCGACTGACCGCGCGGCAGTGGCTCGAGGTGGCATCCTGTCGCGCCGATGCCGCGCCAGCGTTTCGAGCAGACATTAGCAAACGCTATGGCGATTCGAGCTTTTCCCGGGCTTGCAGTGACATGGTGCGTCAGTGGATTTTGCACGGCACGCGGCGTATCCTCATGGCGGAGAGAGTCTACACAGGTGGTATTTCCGACGGCTATGTGAGTTTACTTAACCGTGTGGCAAGCTTGCATGGCTACTGCGACAGCTTTGACCAAGGGCGAAGTCTCTTTCAGGAGGCGCTGGAAGTGGTCGATGTACTACACGGGCCAGTTTCGCTCGCGCTTGCACGAACGCAGCGTAACTTTGCCGCGCTTGAAGACAGCGCAGGCAAGATAGAAGAGGCCCAAACTTTACTGAAAGATGCACTACAATCGACGCGCCAGACTGCAGAGACCGCCGACGACGGTTCCGGGGACGCTGCCATGCGCCTGGAGGCTTTCATTCTATTTGACCTCGGTGACGCATACGAGCGCGACGGAGCGCATGCTTTTGCTCTCGAAGCGTTGGAGGAAGCTCTTGCACTCTGGCAAAAAGAGTTCGACCCAATGCATGAAGCCTGTGCTCCCATCTTGTGCGCGCTGGCTACCGTATACACGTCCACGGGAGACTATGATTCGGCAATGGATTGTCTTGCTACTGCCCTCGACATTTATAAACCGGTAGCTTCGCGGAATCTCACTGCAGTCATCAGTGCTCTTGATGCACTTGCCCGTCTGCAGTTACAGCAGGGTGATCTCGAGGGTGCTCTCCAGAATCGTCGAGCCGCTCTGGGCTTGCTTCAGCGCTCTCGCGGCCGCAATGCCGAGGTCGCCCTTTCGATTGCCAAGCGGGAGCTAGCAGCACTTCTTTTGCGTCAGAGTCCTTTGCATCCTAAAGAGCGTGAGGAGGCAGAAATACTACTCGACCAATCGTTCGCCGTTTTTTGCGCTGCATTTGGGCCTGATCACCTCGAGTCGCGTCGCTGCTACCGTCTAAAGACGCTTCTCGCGCGATCGACTGCCGGTGGGCCCACAATGTCAGTTCTCGCTGGCCCCGAGTTAGTCGCAGCTTGAACAATACTTTGTCAAGGAAATTATGAATGCATGGAGCAAATTCTGTTTTTTCCAGAGTTTCCCTCTTCGGGCGTGGCTTGCGTCGCCCAACATTGTTTGCGATTAGACGACCTGCGTGAAGATGTCGAGCAGCGTGATCGCTGCTGGGTATGCCGCTCAGGATGGCGGTCATTTTCGCTCGTCGCTCGCTAGGTCATTTCGTCGCGTCCTTGTCGTTCCGCTTAGCCGTGTGCTACGTGTCGAAAAGCTTTGCTCTCCTGTCTCACATCGTTTCACTTTTGGGGGTTAAAAGCTGGCCGGCTGACTCCAGAAAGGAAATTCAAGTTTCTATTTGTTTTGCTGTCGTTGCTACATTACAAACAATTTCTCTCTCCTTCTGGAAATGTGCTTCCGGCGGTCCTCAATATCTCACTTGGCAAATTGTGTTGAGTAACTTGCTGCTACAGAGAGGCAGACCAAAAAGTATACGCCATTCATACCATCAACATCATACCCATACACACGCATACGTGCCCGCTTGGTGACCGACCACTCGAATGAGAGCGAGTAGAGACCATAATTAGACAGGTTGCAGACAAGACAAATGCCGTACCACAGTCGCAATTCCATCTCGCTGGCGAATGAATGAAAGGTTTCTCGATCGAGAAAGGAAAATGAAACGAAAAGTTCTACATACACGCGGTCTGCCTAGGAAATGCGGTGCTTGGTTGAAGTGCCCAATGCGCGAAGCGCGGCGATCTTCATCTTGCGGTCAACCTTGAAGAGAATCGGAAGACTCTCCTTGAAAATATCTAGCGCAGGGTCAAGGTTACGACCAATGCCCTCGAGCACAATAATGCTGAGAATCAGATTGGTAAAGGACGGATCAATGGGAACTTGATGCTCTCGCACGAGATTGAGAACTTGTTCAAGCACGCTACCGATTTTCACGCGGTCGAGGCGAAACGAGTCTAGCTGAACGCGTGAAACCACTGATTCAATCCCATCGATAAAAGCGTCTGGGTCCTTCGCGAGACGAATGCGTTCCGGGTCCGCACGCTCGACCATGAGCTCACCAGCGAGGCGACCGTTGCCTGTTGCCACGGCGGCAAAGAGATCGATAAAGTTGATGCGGTTCTTTTCGGAAAGTGTAGTTGTGAGGCCGCCATCAATGAAGGAGATGCTATCAAGCTCATTGTTATCCTTGAAACGCACAAGAATGTTGCCCGGGTGGAGGTCCGAATGGCACAAATTATCGAGCAACACCATTTTGAGAAATGTCTTGACGCCGACGCCGCCAATGCGCTTGCGCGTCGCCACGTCAATGTGTTTGATTTTCGCATCGCCGTCGCTCTCCTCGCCCTCGAGCAGTTTGGAAAGGGTCGTGCCTGCCTCAAAGGTCTCTACGAGCACTGTGCCATTCTTGGACACGGCAACGGGCTGCGGAAAGTGCACAGGTAGAGTCGTTTCTTGGAAGTTGTCCTGGAAGCGCATGAGGTTGAGGCCCTCCTGATTAAAGTCCATTTGCACCGTCATGAACTCGGCAAAGAGCTCCGAGGATTCCCGCAAGCCAATGACTTCGGAAATGTTGCGTGGAAGCAGATAGTTGATGATCGAGACGGCCGCGCGCATCAACGCAAGATCGTGCTCAATGGTGCGCCTGACGTTGTGACGCTGGATCTTCACGGCGACCTGGTCCCCCGAATTGGCCATTCTTGCAAGATGGACCTGGGCGATGCAGCCAGAGCCAATGGGTTTTTCCGAGAATTCTACGAGCTCGCTGTCAAAGCCAGCCTCGCGAAGCGTCTTGCGCGTGGCTCGCATGGACTCGAGGCCCACATTGTCGTGGAGGACGCGCAGGTTCCGTCGCAGACGTGGACCAAAGAGATCGGCACGCGTCGAAGCCCACTGCCCAAGCTTGATAAAGGTCGGCCCGCCGAGCTGCAGCGAGTGCACCAGAAGCTCGAACCACCAGTCTGGCCGTACTTTGACCCAATCGTCAGGCACGAGCAGCCACGCCGGAAGTGTTGCGATGCATGGGGAGAAAATGGCAAGCAGCTGCATAGCCCGCGCCAGAACCTGTACCCTGTCAAGGAGCCACATTGCGTAGCGCCAAATCGTCGACACATTCTCGGCGTGTGCCATGCGCGCAGCAGCGTCGTCGGCGACACGCTGTTCGAGTTCCTGCTTCATGGCCTTGCGCTCGGGGCTCTCCTCCACGGGCTCCTTGAGCCTCTCGGAGAAGAACTCGGTGCCGAGTTCCAGCAGCTCATCCCGAAAGTGGTACGCCGCGCCGCCGCCCACCGCCGTGAGCCCTCCCGTGGCCGCGGCCAGCAGCTTCCACCGCGACGCCGACGCCGCCGTCGCCGCGGACCCGGTCACGCGAGCCGTCGCCAGCCTGCGCCTCGCAGCCTCGAAGCGCGCCGGTGCGGCTCTGGGCGGCGCCAGCAGCCCCTGCCGGCCGGCCGTCCACCCGAGCGCGAGCGCCCGCCGCCCCAGCATCGCGCCGTACCGCCCCAAGCTGCGCGCGAGAGCCCTCGCTTCGCGCTCCTGCGCCTCGCGTTGTAGTTTTGCTGCGCCATCTTGTCATCTCCTCGTCCTCATCTTCATCGTCATCTTCATCATCATCTTTCTTCACCTTCGTCGTCTTCGACTAGGCCCTACTTCTTCTTCTTCTTTCTCCTCTTCTTCTGACCACCATCATCATCATCTTCGTCGTCCCCTCCTCCTCCTCCTCGGCTTCCGCAGGGACCGGCAACGGCGCGAAACCGCGCGCGCTGGGACGCACTCACCCGCGCGAGCAGGGAGCAGCGATCTCGCGCCTAGGGCCTCACCTCTCTCTCAGTCAGGAGTTCATCGCGCGCATTCTTGGGGCCATTGCGGCTTGGGTCCAGCAGCGAAAACTCCAACGCGAACAGGATGATTGCTTGGAGATCACATCTCGCACGTTCATTCATCTTGATGATCAAGTCGTGCGAGGAGGCTGGGTGGGCGGTGTCTTGGACGAAAGCGACTCGATCGTACCCAGCTTTCTTGACAATTTTGGTGGTCGAACGAGGCAAGCAAGGAGGTCGGTCTGCGCTTGGCGAGGGGTACGATGCCGCCACAAGACAAGACGTCTCGGGACAAGGCGTCTCGAGTAGCCTTGAACCGAGTAATGAAGCGTCGAGATGAGCTTGTTGTTACGTATCTCGACGATGAAAGGGCAACAACATTGAGGACCGTCGATCGATCGAGATCGATGCGGATCGATCGATGGCAAAAAAATGCCCAGAGCAGTAAACAGACAGTCGAGCATGCCGCGACGATGAGCGAGGAGCGCGGCGGCGTGCGACCTGCGGCGCATAGCGAGACCGGCGAAATGAGCAGCGGGCCGAGGGCCGCTACGTTTGGTCGTGACAGAGCCGAGGCCAAGGAGGCTGGCGTGGACGGGAACGGTCTTCGATGGCAGGTCTGCGCCAGCCCCGACGAGCTCGAAGTCAAGTGGGAGGCAGAAGCCCTTGAAGAGGTGCTCGCGCCGCGCTGGCGTCGCCACTTGACTACGGTCGCCGCCCAAACCGCCGAGAGAAGTGGTAATGTCGTACCCTTGGACATTCTTCCGGTCCACGCGTTTGACATGGTCTCGGATGAGTCGCTGGCGAGCCTCGCAAGCTGGCTCAAACTGGAATTCGCCAGCCATAATAAGTCAGCTTTGGGCGAGCTTGAATTTGCTCAGTTCGTTGCCGCCACAGTGTACCTCGAATCGCAGCATACGAGCTTACCGCGCGCGCTTCAGACAATGCTCGCAGAGGCGCAACGTTCCGTCCCATCATCTTGGCTTTTCTCCGCATCTCGCTTTCGCAAAATTCGCGCACACCTCCGCACGAGCGATCCACGCTCCGGCAAGCGCGCATCGAGTTTGCATAGATCACGGAGCTCTGACGGAGTCGCTAGCAGCAATGTGAGCAAACTTTTTTTGAGCCCCGACGCAATCTTGTCCGTCCTCAGCGACGATGCCGCCCCACCCATTTCTAGCGTCGTGGTCAGAGATGCAATGTCACACGTTCCCGTGTTCTCGCGCCAGGATACAAGGGCAACGTCGATTGTTCATCTTTGCGATGGAATTTTACAAAGTTCTCCGAGCGTGCTCTTTGTTATTGGCGACACAGTCGGATCTCCGCAGGTTTGGACAGAACTTGCAAAGCGCCAAGCACATTTTATCGGTGTCGCTGGAGCTTTTCTGCCAAATCATGCAAATATATTTGGTGCAAATCACTTGAAAGGACCTCGAATTCTTGTGGCATCAAGTGTGGTTTCTAACAATCGTTCATTGAATGCTCTTTTGACCGTCGATCCCACGCAAGGAGCAACACACACTTTTGTGGACTTTGACTCGGGTCATGCAGACCTTTTCGCGCGCACCTTTTGCATGGAAAAGGAGGATCTCGGACCCAAAATGTCTTCAGGGATCGCATGCCTTTTTCTCCCTGAAACCGAACACCCCAAGTCCAGTCTTCAAGTACACGCAGAAGCGATTCTCTTGCAAAATGCGAGACCTTTAAGTTGCTCAACATCGAGCGCCGACGCAAGAATTTTACGTCAATTCGCGTTCACGTCAACGTTGAGTTCGCAAATTCTGCAAGATGATCCTGAATTGCGAGAACTGCTGGGCGTTTCGCTCGACGGCACTCCTTGCCTTGACAAAGATGATCAGGCCAAGTTTATCGCAGAAACGCTTGTCAAAGCTTGGACCAAGCCAAACATGTCGTCGTCTTACAATGAGACTGCCGACAATGCAATTGAATCTCTCCGTTCAATGACTTGGATCGAAGAAATTTACGAGATTGGAGTGTTACAAAGCCTCGAACATACAGGCATGGTGGCAGCACCTGACGCGCTGGTTCGAATAGCGTATCCGTCTCAAGATCGTGGAGATCAGGGCCTGGGAACGTCCCACTTTGCTTGTGTGCTCACCTGTATCATGCCCCCCAAAAGTAGCAGCAGCAGCAGCAGCAGCAGCAGCGGCAACAATAGCAGTGTAGAAGAGAGCCTTTCGTCTCACATTACCGAGTTTGGCGACACGTCGATGGAACGACCCATGGGTTTTCTTATCCAATGTACATGCGGCGATAGAACGTGGTGGGACATGCTTTGCACAAAATCCCGCGCGCAAGTGCTGCACATGGCCGCCGTTTCAGGCCTCGCACGTGTGCTTGTTGTTTTGATTGCGCACCAATACCCATACGAAGTCAAAGGCTATCTTCTTGTGGAGACCACACCGCAAGCACGCGAAAGGTACTCGCAAACTTTGGAAAAGTGGTATGCAAGTCATCTGGCGTGGGCGCACGAGAGTCTCGACCATCCCGGCCCTCCGCCCGTCGTCCCCGAGGTCTTTGCCGAGGTCGCCTTGCAATGTGACCTTGATTCGCACTTTAAGTTATGGCGTGCAGTGCGAAAATACATTCAGACATGCGCAGGCCCGTTGCACCCTGTTCGCTCTTTACGTCCAGCTATCGAGACTGTTGTTTCAGCCTTGACACAGGAGAATAGCTATCACGTTTTCCGCGACAAACGCTTTGCCTCACAAGTGTCTCCAAGCGACTCGGTCGAGTGTGGCCAAGATATTGAATCGCGACTTGCAGTGCAGTGCATCCGCGACTTGGCAAGAGTTTCTCACGGGTTGTTTCTCATGCTCAGCGCAATAAAGGAAGTCCTTCCCTTTGCGCATGATCCGCATCGCGATTTCGCGAATTGTTTGCTGCGACACTTTTCGCAGCAGCCTGGCTGGGCGGACTTTACGGCCGAACTTGGTGTGCAATTGCTCGCGAGGGCGCAGGACAATCAGCAGCAACTGCCCATGCAGCAGCATTCGGGTTCAAAGGCTCACATTCCTCACGATGTTGCTGAAACAGACGGTGCCATCGACCCTCCATCTCCGCCTTTCCCCTCATCTGACGTCGCGGAGGCTAAGCGCGTGATGCAGCGTCGCCCGAAGCGCGGGCCCAACGTGCTTAGGTTCTACAATGACCAAGCCAAGCGTTTTCGTCTGGATCGTACGCTCGCACATCACCCCATGCGGAATGAGCTCGTCGCAGGAGGCAAATTTGATGTGAATGGCGAACCCATTGACGATCCTGCGAGCGCTCTCAAGCCCAAAGAGCTTACGTGCGTCCTGTGTCGCAGACGCGCAACCTACCACTGCAGCATCTGCCAAGCTGTTTTGCACACACGCGTTCCTCGAGGTCACACCAAGAGCTGCTTTACCATCTTTCACGACGACCCTGTTCTCTCTGGAACCTCCTGATCCTCCTTCTCATCATCATCGTCGTCATTTTATATCATCATCCAATGCACGTGCGCGCTCTCAGCCTGAGCATTTCACGAGTTTAGCTCCCCTTCTCTTTTCTTTCTCCCTATTACGTTCGAGACTATTTTGCCATTGTACACGCACAATCTTCCCTGCTGCTCCCCTGGCCAGGGGGTCACCGCAGCTCTCTCCACGCCCTGCGTGCCGCCCTCGTCCCTGCCACGCGCCTTTCCGTCGGCCGTCCCTTCGCGAGCGATACTCCGCGATCGCCCCCCCCGCGTCCGTTAACGCGGCGCGCAAGTGCGCTAAGCGCGCGCGCAAGTGGACAATGGCGCATAGGCGACTTGCCGCCCGCCAAGAAGGCGCCTCGAAGGCGCCTAGAAGGCGAAAAGGCAGTCCCAGTCCCGCGCCAGGCGGCGAGGCCGGGCGAGGCCAGCGAGGCGAGGGGAGGCGAGGGGAGGCGAGGCGCTCCCTCGCGTAGCCTTGCTTTCGCTCGCTTTGCTTCGTTTGCTTTGCTTGATTTTGCTTTGCTCTGCTGTGCTCGTTTCGCCAAGGCTTGCGTTGGAGAGACCGGGCAGACTGAGAAGAGAGACCAGCAAGGCTGATAAGCAGAGCAGAGCAGAGCAAAAGAGAGCCCGAGTCTGGCAGCCGCGGCAAACCAAACTCCGCTCTGCGCGAGGCGGCGGCGGGCGGCGTCGCGGCAGGCGAGGACGGAGGCAGCGCGCCTCTCGCTGCCGTCGCAGAGTTCTTCTTTGCGCGCCCCGGCGGCACGAGCTGGTCGACCTGGATCGGATCGAAGTGGCGCGCTGGGGAGGGCGGCCAAGCCAAACGGCCTCCTCGAGACTCCCGAGGAGAGCGCGACCGCGACGACGTGCTGCTCAAGCTCACTCGCTCGAGGAGGAGGAGGAGGAGGAGGGCCTACGCGAAGGAGATCCATTCGTCGAACACTGCGCGGCGCGGGCCGCGTTTAGAGACGGAGAACGTGGCGACGACGCGGGGAAAACGTCGGCAATGGACGATAACGTGCATCGTAACCTTCGCGAGCTGCAGGAGCGCAACCGGCTGCGACGCGAGGAGGAAAAACGTAGGGTCTCGGAGGAGGAGAAACGCAAGCGGGAGCTCGAGCGCGGGTTTGTGACGCACTTTAGCGGCGCCAACAGCCACAGTCGCGCAAAGCCAAATCATCCTCATGCGACAAACAGCCGGACCACTAGCTCCGTGTCAAGGCGACGTCGACGCTCGCTCCATGGACCTGGGTCGGCCCGTGAGACCGGTAGATCGCCTCTCTCCAGCCTGAACCGCTCTACAGGCAATGTCGGTCATCCCGTAAAGAATACTGCTTCAAAGGCCGATTCGCGTCGACATTCCTCGGTTTTGGGAAACGTGGGCTCCCAGGTGGCCGCGCAGCGTAACCGGCGACAATGGGGAAGAGTCGTCGAACCAGAGTTTCTCAAACCAGCAAACCTGCCGCCGGCATCGCGTGTAACAGCAAAGTCCTCCACCAAGTCTTCGCTGACTTCGACATCCAACAGCGAAACCTTGAATGATGAGAACAGTCTTTCGACCAATGCGCAACCAAATGCACGAGCGCACGTGACCAAGTCGGGTAAGAGCAGTAGACTCAGGGACCCCGCCGCGCTTCACGAATCTCTCAATGAGCGAATTGTCCATGTAGACGACCTTGAGGACTATCCTGACGACTTTGAGACAATGGTTGAAAGTGGTGGTGAGGACGACGGCGATCTGCAAAGTTTGCCTGAGATCTTGGAAATTCTCGAGAGCCCGCAAAGATCGTGCGATGACGCGTACGAGGCCTCACTGCTGTCCAAGTCAATGTCTTTGTCCATGTCCATGTCCATGTCCATGTCCATGGGGCTCAACTTTAGCCGTCTGGCTGCCTGGCGACGAGGTCGAGGCAACGCAGAAGACAAGGACAAGGACAGAGCAGCTCGTCATCGCCGCTCGCCGTCCAACTCGTCGAGTTCGTCGTGCAATGGACGGAGTCCAGATATCGATGATCTCGAGGCTGGCAGACGCGTGCACCGCAGCCCGGGCAAGCGCAGCAGCTGCGTTGACGTAGAAAAGAAAGGAAACCGCAACGTTCCGCATGTAAAAGTCTTGCTCAGCCCTACCACGGACGATCAAAATACCTCAGCCTTGAGTACAGCAGCACAGGCAAAGGCAAAGGGTGAGCATCACAAGGTGCGGTCCGGTTCGCAGTCGAGAGTTCCGAGCAAGTCGGCGTCGGCCCCGGTCGACCTCGACGTATCGAGCTCATTTCTGAGCCCGCTGGACGAAACATCGACGCACTTCGAGGCAGCGAGTCATGGGCAGCCATCTGGCGTGCTGCAGAACATATCTGAGGCGCAAAGCCCAAAGGGCCTGTCTTCCTCGTTTATACGGGATAAACCCGTCACGGTTCGGTCTTCGCCCATTTACAATCGCTCCATGGGGGCATCGGCAGCGTCGCTCTCTGGCCTTCTCGAGTCATCGCTGAGCATGAGCGATGAGCAGTGGGAGCGCGCTCTCGAGGGTACGTTGATCCGGGCGCGAGGCAGTAACCGCGCAAGCTCCGCCAACGCCGACTCGCGTGCTCTCTCCAAAAGCATGTGTCTAGATCGTAGCAGCAGCAGCAGCAGCAAGACACGTTCTGCCGGTCACCTTAGCTCGCGGACGCAACATATGCGCGTCGCCCCGCGAGGACGGCGATTACGGTTTAACTTTGTGGAAACGTGGGGGGATATCTACTACATGGGCCTGACCGGCCTTGCGTTGCTCGTGCGCAAAGAGGACGGCAAGCTCGCGGAAAAGTACCCCTTGCGCAAGCGCATCAAGGCTTGCCCTCCTGACATTAACGTGAGCGGTCATAGCGGGGATCCGCGCACCCTTGACAAGGTCATCGACGGATGGAACAACACCTCGAGCGAGCACCACATGTGGCTGATCGAGTTCAACCCCAACGAAGACCACACGCTCGAGATTGACCTCGGCAGTCGGCACTTTGCTCTTGCAGGGATCCGCGTATGGAATTACAACAAAAACATTGAGGACACGCGACGTGGCGTTCGCACAGCGCACGTGACGCTGGACGGGATGGCGCTGTCGCCGCCGCAAGGGCTCACCTTTCGTCGTTCGCCGGGCACAGACGAGGTGGACTTTGGGCAGACGATCCTCTTTGAAATGGAAGCGGATGCTGCAGCAGGGGCGTCAGACGCGCTATCGCAAAGCGTCATTGCCATCGAGGAGAAGGAGATGAGCGGTGCAGACAAAAAATTGGCTGGACCGCGTTCGTGCTCTGCAAGCAACAGAAATGCCTGGCTGGGTGGAGATGGTTTTCGGGACGTTCCGCGTCCACCGCAGAGCGTACCGACGGGCGCACGAGGCGCTGCGCTCCTGCATCAGCGGCTGCAGCAGGACTGGGAGGTGCCTCTTTTGCCGTGCGGCTTTGTGCTACGTTTCGATTTTTTGGCGTCTCAAGGAGACCCGCAGTGGGTTGGTCTCGATGGGCTCGAGCTCTATGACGCGGCGGGGGCCGCAATGGATGTTCGTAGTCTTGGAGGCCGCTTGCTTGCGCCGGGCAAAGGGGAAATGAACCCTGCCTGGCGCAAGCCTTGGTCAGCAAAGCTGGCCCCTCCAGATGCCGCGCGGCCTGCGCGTCTCTATGTTGCCTTTGACAGACCGGTGACTCTGGGGGCTATTACCTTTGCGAACTTTTCGGCGCAGCCGGCGCGGGGCGTCGGAGAAGTGGCCGTATTTCTCGACAGCCTTATCATCTTTCATGGCGAATTACGGTCTGCCCAGATTTCGCGAACACAGAGTGTGGTGTTTACGCCTCAGTCGTCGGTTCTTGGCCGCGTTGAGCAGGACGGCGATATTTGCTATTGCGGTGAGAAGGAGCAAAGCGTCATGTTCATTGACAATTACCGTTCCGTTTGATCCGAATGAACTTTTGGGTCAACGCAGTTGAGGCCGCCGCTTTTGGTTGGGGAGAAGCAACACCAACCGCTATTTGTAGAAAGAAGAAAGCAAAAGGAAACAGAACCAACGAAACATTTTCTTTTGGCGCGATTTATAAAGACAAAGGGATGGTGAATAAGTGTTTGTCGAACTCGATCTTGAGCTTTCCTTGCCTCGGCTTTAGGGTTTCTTGATCAATTCAGAAATGGTAGGAGTCGAAGCGGATACGCTTGCTTTGCTGTTGTTTTTCAAATTCGAAGAAAAGCATGGGCGGTGCCCTTGCGTAGACCCTCGCCTTCAACTTGCAAACTGGTGCTGTCCGACAACCGCACGTGCGTGTATATGAACACGACGACTTGCTTGCCGGCAAAGTCAATAACCGAATCATCCATGTCTATGATGGGTCCACTGGCTTAATAATGTCCGAGAGAGATTTGAAGGGAGAGGCTTGCAAGTTTTAAATCTGAAAACTTGGGTGGGGAAGAATGTACATAATTTCTGAATTATTTAAGCTTGAGTCGAGGCACGTCCCATCCGAGATGCTGAAGCGCCTCGTTCATGTCGTCTTGCGACAAGGAGAGATATGGTTTTTCGTCACCCGCAAGGGCAGCATGGGGATGTCGTCGGCGCGCAGCCCGCGTGGCTTCGTGAAGAAGTCCTTGGCAAAAGACATCAATGACCTGGCTGACGGCGACAATGCCATCTCCTTTGAAGGAAAAGCGAGACTTTTTCTGAAGCTGGTCCATTCTTTCGGAGTCTGCACTTCTTTCGATCTCATACTGGTACGAGGGTGCGATCATTGTATTGGCGACGTCGTGTTTGCCTTGGGCGTCGCGAACAAAGCGCGCAATGCGAGACTTGTACTTGCTCTTGGACGCCGAAAAGTAGTCAGAATACAGCTTTTCTTCCATGCTCGTGCGTGGAATCTTGGGGGCGTGGTCAAGGTATGACGTTTCTGTGTCGAGCTCGGAAAAGAGGCGCTTCGTGGCCGCAAGCGCGGCGTCGGAGGGAGGGCCAGCGCGCCCCTTGGGACCACGTTTCGCAGACGAAGCGCCTCCGGCGCTCTGCTTTGGCGCCGACGACCTCGACCCCGCCTGATGCAGCGTGCTTGCGGCCGCGTTCGCGGCGCCCGCGGCCCCTGCGCTTGCCTTGGAGGCCTTTCGCGAGGAAGAAACCATGACTTTTCGAGGGCTAGCTAATCTGCGTCGCGGCGCTTCTTCGCTTGCTTGCTTGCTTGCTAGTCCGCTCACACGTATCGAATGAAGTACGCCCGTGCGCGTGCTTGCTTGTAGTCGTGCCGCGCGCGCGGCCTCTCACACGCCGCGAGGTTTGGTGATTGCGCGCACTGCTCTGCAAACCAAGTCAGTTTGGGGCTTTTTTCATTTTTTTGGTGGTTGTATTGTCAACGTTGATGTTGTCGATGTGGTCAGCCAAAAACCCTAGGCCTATTTCAAGTTTGTCACCCTCGGTACTCACTAACCGCTAAAGAGGGCGACAAGAGCATGCAAGTGGGTTGAGCTGAGTGTTATCGTTTCGCTTTGTTCATTTGTTTGGCAAGAAATGGGATGCTTGTTTCTCAAAGGCGAGATACGAGCAGAGAGAATGGTGCGTTACCACATTTTACAAGGGGGCTTCAACTGGCACTTGTCGTGTGAGCCTCGAGGAACATGCAAAGCACAATCAATCAATCAAGCAATTCATGCTCGTGGAGCAAACACGGATCCGAGACAAAACATAAACAATAGATGAACTAAGAAAATGTGTGTATGTTCATGACTTGCCAAGTGGTGGAGTTTGGGTGGTCGCGGGGGCGGCTTGCGTGCGCGTAGATGATTGCACCAAAAGAGAAGAGGGAGGTGCAGAGGCTCCTGTTGCTCCTGCTAATGGAGAAAGGGATTCTTCTGAAGATGTATTGCTGTCTGCGCCGTGAAGACAAGCGAGAAGGTCATCTTCGAATTTCAAGGCGTCGAGACGCTCGCTTCGAAGTCGTTCGAGTAAAGTCGTTGCAGGATTGATTGAGTCTCCAGCTCGAGAGTCACCAGTGGTGTGCCTTTTCCTTTCGGCGGCGGACTTCTCTGCAGCAGTCTTTGGCTTTGAGCTGGCTGGCGAAGCAAGATCCGTGAGATTAATCTTTGCACTTACGGCCCGCTTGACAATTTCGTCGAGCTTGGAGTAATCATACCAGGTCTCCCAGCTGTAGTGCGGCGCGATCGATGCTGCAGCGCTCGAAGAGGTAAGGTCCGAGGCCCGTAGTAGGCTACCTCGTGCAGGTTTCATGTGATCTTTGCCTCGAGCCTCGGCGTCACTGCCGGTCTCGGTCCTCGCGCGTTTTCTGGCCCTTGAAGCTTCGCGAAAATCTTGTGCAAAGGTCGCGACGGCGAGGGTTTGCGCAGAAAAGGCGGACTTTGTCCCGAACGAAAGTGCCGCCTGCGGCAGCGGACGCTTGCGTGAGCGGCGTGCGGCTGGAGGCCGAAAGTCGGGCCTGCCACCGACCTCGAACCAGATGTTGGTTGCGGGCAGAGCCGGGTCCTGGTTGCGCGCGGTCGGGAAGGCGTCGTCGTTGTCGTCGTCGTCGGGCGAGGTGCGGCGCTGCGTGTCGGCAGCCGCCGCTGCGCGCGCAACGCTACCAAACATCTTGTCGCTGCAAGCCTTGCATACGTGATTGCTCCACGTAAATGAAGCCATTTTTTTTTTCTCTTCATTGGCCAAGGTTGGTGATTGGTAGAGGCAGCCGCAGAACAAGTCAACGAATTACGCATGCCAAACAAAAGGAGCTCCATACGAGGCGAAAGTGGAAATGCATCATACAAGATTTGTTGAGATCGATTATTCAATTCGATCCAGAAGATTGTTCATTTCCTTGGGTCTTACTTCGTTCAACAACAAGATGTAGTGCCTGGAATGTAAGAAGCAGCTGGACATGCAAAATTACAGGTGCGCTTGCAACGAGTCGATCCAATCGACGCGTCGGAGCAGTGACTCACACAGCAGCTTGCCTAGCACAATAATGTGAGTGAAAATGGGCGAGCAAAAGGGTCAAAATGAGGTCCGTACACGTGAAAACGAACAACTCTACTGGTCGTAGGCAATGAGACCTTGACCACTGCTGGCTCCGGCCTCGAGAGCGAGGTCAATCACAGTGAGCGGGTGAACGTTCTCGATAACGAGGACGGTCTGGCGCGTACGAAAGCCCTTGCCACAAATGTGCTTGTTGTTGTCAATGTAGCCATGACGCAGAGAAGGATGTTGAATGCGTGCGCAGTGTTTGAGCACCTCGTTCGTGTGATGACCATCAAGGTTCAGCAGAGTCCCTGCAGGGATGTGCTCGCCCTGACTGCCAATGAGGGCCTCGGGGGTGCGCACAAGAATGATGCGCTCCGCGAAAAAGTGAGGATCAGCCTCGACCTTTTCCCGAATGCGCGAACCGGTGTCCCCAAAGAGAACGTTGAAGACAATGTGACCCGAGAGCTCGGATTGAAGCGGGCGCGTGAAACGCAAATCGACAATTTGCTTGACAAGGTTGCCGCCCTGGATCTCGATGTTGTAGAGAAAGCTGTCCCAGACCTTTTTATCCTTGCCCTCCTTGTCGGGCATTTGCGGCATGATCTTGCGTTGCAGCCCGATGGGGAAATCTTCGGGAAAGATGGGATACGAATAGTCTTTGTCGTAGTCAAAGAGATTGAGCGAAGGAAGCTGGACGTCGTCATTGGGCGGGAGCTCGACGTAAGCTCGATTGAGCGCGGCAGCGACGCTCTCATAAATGCTGTGTGTCATGGCAATACAAATAATGAGCAAGAAGATGAGCAAGAAAAGCCCGCCACGCTGGCGTGCGCTGAGGAGGTGTTCCTCGGCGGCCTCGTGGCGCTGCGCCTTTTCGTAGGTCGACCTTCGCTTGTTGCGGGAGCCGCACCTGCGTGTTGGACTAGAGGGCTGTCTTTGTCTTCGTTCTGCACCACTCAACACCTTGCCAGACTCACTCGTTGCGATCACCGATGCGATGGGGACGGAGAGAGCTTGTGCTGTCGAGGGTTCGTGTTCCCTCGGTCCATTGTCTTCAAAGGGGCGCAAGAGATGCCCGTCGGTCACGACGGGGATGCTGGTCGTGTCCACGTTTCCGCCCGTTTCGAGCTGTGCACCGCTGGTACTCTGGCGCAAGAGAAGCTGCTGCTGAAGATGCTGCACAACCTGGTCGTGGCGCAGCTCCTGCTGCACGAGCTCCCGCCGCGCGTTACGCAGCTGCTGCCGCGCCTGTAGGAGCTCGTCCGTCGCGTTCGCGGGTCGGTGGCGGTGCTCCTCGTCACTGCCGGCAGCGCCTCCGCCGCCGCTGCTGTTGTCCTCGTGTACAACCTGCTGCGTCGAGAGCGGCAAGACCTGGCTCCCCGCCTCGTCGTCGGTCTGCGCGAAGCGGCTGACCTCGAGCCCCATCGTCGCCCGCGCTGCCGGCGAGCACGGCCAAGCTGTTCTGCCGCGCTAGCTGGCTCGAGCTGGCGCTGGCGAGCGCAAAGGGTAACGCACACACGCGCGGCGCGTCGCCGGCCGAAGGTGCTCTGCTCTGCCACAAGGTGCTCTGCCCGCGCACACACCCCGCGCGTGCACGGT
>BGKB01000245.1:0-63112 GCA_003116975.1 Aurantiochytrium sp. KH105 | reverse complement strand
CGCGTGTGTCAGTCAATTCTTGAGGGACGGTTTCCGTCCTGGCCTGGCCTGAGCCCGCATTGAGGGTGGCCTTTGAGATTCTCCGCCGCTCTTTCCCACGAGTCGGCCTCGCGTTGGCTCGTGCGGTCTACGTGAAGTTCCACGAATTGACCTTCGCCACTCATTGGTCACGTGCGAACAAAATTGAGCAGCACTGCGAGAGATGCTGTCGCTACTGTCTGCCTGACTGGCTGGCTAGCTGGCTGATGCTGATGCGAGATTTTCATGTCCACCTCCTTCGGTGGGTCGTGCAATCGCTGCTGCAGCTCGCTCGAACCTTCGTGGCAGTGCCACGCTTCACTAATCAAGGTCACGCGCGAGATGGACCATGCGGTCCGCTTCGAGCTCCGTCACGTCTGCGTCGTGTCGAGGTCCCCGACGCCGATTGCGATTACCAAGGCCCAACCTGCAGTGCCAACTGCCCGCTGGCCGCCTCGCCGAGAAGGCGACAGTCCGGCGCGGCGCGCTTGCCTCGCTCCATCCTGCTCCCGCGAGCCGGCCGCGTCCCGCGTGCTCGTTATCGCTCGCCACCTCCCGGCGCCTGTCATCAATGAAGCAGGCTTGTGTGGACTCGGGACACAGCAAAGAGACGCTCTCAGGTCCCACCGATGATGCTGCTAGCTCCCTCCCGAACCTTCCGCGCGGCGGCCTCTGCACTGCAAGCGCTGCACGCAAGCAAGCAAGTTGTGCGCGCAAGCGGCGGGCGAGGGCTCAACGCGCGCGAGAGCAGGACAGCTCATCGGCAGCAGTGGCCATGGTGGCAGACTGGCCGACCGTGGCGCGTCTTCGCGTCGGCTTTCTCCCCTGGCGTCTTCACTTCAAATTGGCCTCTGCGCGGCCTCGATCCGGATCTTCGCGCGCGGCCGCGTCCTCCGCTCGCCATGGCCAACGCGACGCGAAGCCTGCCCAGCTGGCTCCGGGAGAAGGTAAGCTCGTGTAGTCATGCATCGCTCGCTCGCCCTCCAAGGCGAAGCGAAGTGATCGCTGGCTTGAAAATGAAATAAATTGAATTGAAAAATGAAAGCCGTCGCGTCTCCGCTTGTCGCGGCCCCACATCTCCCGCGGCCCCCCCCCCCCCCCCTCTCCCTCCGCCTCCACTGCAACTCCCGCGCCTCTACCCGCACCTCTGCGTCCCCCACACCGCAAGCTGTGGCCGGCGGGGAAGAGAGCAGCCGCTGCAGCCACCATCGCATTCCAGAGCTGTCTGGCTCACGCCCGCCGCTGCAGCAGCCGCGCGCAACGCCCCGCCCCGCCCCGGCCCGCCCGGCCCAGCCCCGCCCGGCCCCGCCCACGCCCGGCCTCGCTTTGCCCAGCCTCAAGCCGCGCCGCGCGGCGACCAGCGGCGTCTCTCACATGCGCGCGAGCGAGCGCGGCCGGCGGGGGAGAAGGAGGAAGGAAGGCGGCAGGTGCGGGGCAGGAGGGCCGATCGATCGAGTGAGGACAAGTACCAAGTCCCCGCGCTGGACGCATCGAGGAGATCGCAGCACACGGACGCGCGCCTGCCGGCCACCACTCGTACCTATAGTTCTAGCTGTATAGCTTTCTCGTGAACGCGACGCGACGCGAAGCGACGCGGACGCCTCCTGCAAACGACAGACAGACAAACTGCGAGTGCAACATACAACAAGCAGGCAAACAAACAGACAAACAGGACAGACACGTTGGCGCAGGCTGGTTGGCTGGCCGGCTCGCTGGATAGCCGCAAGCACAAGCAAGCAAGCAAATCCCAAACGCAAAAAAGAAACGCAAAAGCGAAAGCGAACGAGCTGGATCGAGCAAGGGCCGTACGGCTCAAGCACTGACCAAATCGAATCGTTCCCAAGGAAGGGAAGAGACAAGACAACAAAGATGCTCACCGCCGACGGCGACAACACGTCCAAGGTGGTCCACGAGGGCGATATCTCGCCGACACAGCAGGAAGGTCGGCCCGCGTCGACGGCCTCGTCGGCGTCGAGCGAGGCCGACGACGATGACGCCGCCTCGGAGGCCTCATTGCACCTGAACAGAGACGAGGATCCCGAGGATGGCCTCACCGTCAAGTGCGAGCCGCACAGTCTGGTGTGGCGCGACGTGTCCGTGACCGTGCAGGCGGTCTCGCGGGAAAATGGCAAGAAGAAGCGCCAAGACAAGGTCATCGTCGACAAGTCCAGTGGCATTGTCAAGCCGGGTGAGCTCCTGGCCATCATGGGCCCCAGCGGCAGCGGCAAGACCACCTGCCTCGACGTCCTCGCCGGCCGCACGGCGTCCTCCAAGCTCTCCGGCGAAGTCTTTTACGGCGGCCGCAAGCTGAGCCAGCGCCAGCGCCAGCGCATTCTCTCGTACGTCGCACAGGAGGACACGCTCATGGGCCAGTTTACCGTCCGCGAGACCCTCGAATTCGCCGCGCGCTTCCACTACGGCTTCTCGGTGACCAAGGCCGAGCTGGCCGTTCTCGTGAACGAGGCCATGGACGAGATGGGCCTCACACACGTCCAGGACACCCTCGTGGGCGACATCTTCCGCAAGGGTCTTTCGGGCGGCCAGAAGCGCCGCCTTTCGATCGCGGTCGAGCTTCTGAGCCACCCGGCCATTGTTCTTCTTGACGAACCGACCTCGGGTCTTGATTCAGCCTCCTCCTTTGCCGTCATCAAGCGCCTCCGTGGACTCACGCGCCGCATGCACACTGTCGTCACAACGATCCATCAACCCTCGAGCGAGGTCTGGGCCATGTTCGACAAGTTCATGCTCATGAGCCGCGGCCAGACCCTGTATCTGGGCACCGCCAAGGGCGCTGTGGGTTACTTTGGAACCCTCGGTTACGCCTGCCCCTCGTACTGCAACCCTGCTGATTTTCTCATTTCCATCGTCAACACCGACTTTAAGGAGTTTACCGTGCGCGCCGACCCGCTCGAGCTCGCCAACCATTACACGTCCAGCTCCCTGCACACCGAGACCAAGGCGCAGATCGAATCTACGCTGACCTCTGGCGACCAGGGTATTCAGCACGCCGTGGCCCCGCGTGTGGAAAAGTCGTGCCCCATGATGTCCGATTTCCTCTTTCTCAGCCGCCGCAACCTCCTCAACAACCTTCGCAACCCGGGCATCTACTGGGTGCGCTTTGTCATGTACGTCGGTCTTTGCCTGATGATTGGTCTCATGTACCTTGGGCTCGGCGACGAGTTCACGGCGACCAGCATCAACTCCCGAACGGCTTCGCTCTTTTACGTTGCCGCCTTTCTCGTTTTCATGAGCGTCGCTGTGCTGCCGTTCATCGTCGAGGAGCGCGCCACCTTTGTGCGTGAGCGCGCCAACGGCATGTATTCCCCGATCGCCTACGTTGTCTCGCACTACTTTTGCATGATCCCGGGCATTTTCCTCATTTCGCTCGTGTCCACAGCCTCGGTCGTCCCGCTCGCGGGTATGAACGGATTTGGCAACTTTCTCGCTGCGCTCTTCGTTTCCCTGCTCACGGCCGAGTCCATGGTGTTCTTTGTTGGCTCCATCTCGCCGCATTACATCATTGGCATCGCGCTTGCCGCCGGCATGAACGGTATGATGATGCTTGCCAGCGGCTTTCTCATTGTCGCCAGCGACATTCCCGACTATTTGATTTGGCTCCACTACATTGGCTTCCACACTTACGAGCTCCGTTCCTTCTTTTACAACGAGTTCTCGCCCATTGAGCACTTTGATTCCACGCAGTTCCCTTCGGGCGAGGCTGTGCTCGAGTTCTTTGACATGGAGGATGTCAATATTGCGCATGACCTCACCATTGTCTGGGCTTTTGGTTTCTTTTTCCAAATTTGCTTCGGCCTTTCGCTCTACTTTCTTCACCGTGGCAAGCGCTAAGTGTAAGACGCTGTCGATTCCATTCATGCTATGAAACTGATAATTCTTTGTCTTTGTTTTCCTTGGGCTCTGCACGTCAGCTTTGCTCTGGTTGCTTGTACTTGTTGCTTGCTTTGGTGGCTTGCTTAGGTTGCTTGCATTGGTCACTCGCTTTAGTTGCTTGCATTGGTTGCTTGCATTGGTGACTTGCATTGGTTGCTTGCATTGGTTGCTTGCATTGCTTTGTCTTTGTTTGCTCCGTTTCCGATTGGAAAAAAAATTATCATTCAACCAGTTCCCCTTGTTCCCCCTGGTGGCGTCAATCATTGACGCCTTCTTTACAAGCCGAACAAGCGCTGTACAGTCAGAGACACGTGCCGGGGACTTGGCGCCGGTCCCAGCTATCCCTCAAGCGTCATGGCCGCGCAAGCTTGGCCTCAAAGATCGCAGGGATATGGTTGGTCTCTGGTTGTACGCGATGGCGCGCGCGCAAGGGCGCGAAGCCTTGACGTCTGATGTGGAATTTGAGCCCAGGATTTCCAAGCCTCGTTTGAGATCAAACCAGCAATCCCAGGCATTGCTACGATTGCAGCGCAAATATAATCATGACCAGTCTTGATCTCAAGTGGATGCTCATGTACTTGGAAACCTGCAATTCGCGAGTCGTCCACCCCGAGGAGGTTCAGATTCTTTCCCGATTTCTGCAGGGAGCGAGCTCCGCGCGTGAGCTCGCGCTGGTCGTTCTCATTCTCGAGACATTGCAAGTTCTCAATGTCAAAGAGTGCAGACTACAGGCCGTAACGCAGTATCTTGGCATGCTTGCTGATCCGCACGAGCTTGCGAGGTCTTGGCCCACGATCATCAAGAGGCTTCAGACGCACCTCGTGACAAGCGATCAAAAATTCGAAGAAAGAGAAGTAGGCTTCCTCTTGCGTTGTATTCTGCAAGACTATCGACATGCCTTTCAAGCGGGAGACAAGACAAAGGCATACGGCCCGTTTGCGAACCGCACCTTTTGGGCAGACATTGCCTTTCGCTTCAACGTGGAATTCCCACAGCGGCGCCGCGGCGTCGTAGCGATACGAAACAAGATCAAGAACCTCTTGGCTGAGCCAGCGTCGCCCACGAGCCAACGCTATGGACAAATGGTGGTTCAATTGGCCGCCGCGCGGCGCGATGCAAGCGCCAAGTCCTCGACGGCATCACCGTCCGTGAACGCGTTAAATCAAGAAAAGGCACGAGCAAGCGCAGACTTTTCAACGGATCCAGCTGCGACGCGTCTTGACTGTGATCTGTACATGGGATCTCCGAAACTGCCCCTCGATCCGATCGACCCCACCGAATGTCCTGTAAATGACGAATTCAAGGATGAATTCGCGCAAGAGGTTTTCGCCCTCTTGCTTTGCGAGAGCAACTAGCAATACTATTAGCAGCAGGAGATCGATCGTCCGACATGACCGATTTACTCTCTTTTTTGGGGGGAGGGGGGGCGTTGTAGTTTCACACATCAATCAAATGATCTGCAACCTCATTCTATTCAATGATTGTCTGACAAGAGAAAAAAGTGAAGGCATGGTAAACAAAAGTTTGTCTTGCTTTGCAGTGGTACGCCGCGACGGCTCTCGCTACGACAGCGTCCGACGCATGTTGCGCAGAGGATAACAGATAAGAAGAGTTCATTTTGCTTGCTGGCTTTGCAGCAGCGGGGAACGGCAAGAACGGTATCATGGATAGGTAGGTAGACACAGAAACAAACCTCATTCTTAGACGCGCAGTTATCTTCGGGGGGCAGCGGGTGGGTATACGGGTTGAGAAAAGAGTGACGAGAAAACGGAAAGGGGGATTGGTAGGGGAAGGAAGAAAGTAATGTGGGAGCGCACGTAGGAGCGCAGGCACATTGGCAAGTAGGAGAAAAAAAGAAGCAGACGGAGGCTCGTCTTTACACAGCAAAGCCAGAGCCCTTGAGGTTCCGCTGAAGGATGATGTCCTTGGAGGCTTTAAAGACGACAGAAATGTTGGAGGTGTCGGTGGCGCAGGTGACGTGGTGGTAAATCTCGCGGTTGTTGTCACGGTTGCGGTTGAGAAAGAGCTGCAGCAGGTAGCGGCTGCTGGCCCGGTAGACCTCTTCGTACGCAGGGGAACCGATCTCGGAGCTCGGGCCGTCAAAGTCGACCTCCGGGCCCATGTAGTCGGTAAAGCGGGGCTCGGGCCCGTCATCAACGCGAAAGGGTACCTCGGCGAGCTTCTCGCGAAAGAGATCATCCTTGTTGAGGAAGAGGATCATGGAGGTCTGGCGGAAGAAGGGGCTGTTGCAGATTTCGTCAAAGAGAATGACGGCCTCGTCGATGCGGTTCATGGTGTTGTCCTCAAAGAGATGCTGGTCATACTCGTTGATGGCGGCGACAAAGATGACGGCAGTGACGTTATCAAAGGCATGGATCCACTTTTTGCGCTCGTTACGCTGGCCACCGACGTCAAAGAACTCAAAGAGGACGTTATCGATCTTGAAGGACTCCTCGACGATACCAGAGGTACGCACGCGCGTGCGCAGAATGTCCTGCTCGGTGGGGACGTAGTCGCTGGCCTGGATGCGGGGCATCTCGTCCATGTAGTACTTGAGCGAGTCCTGGATCTGGAACTCAGCACGGCGGTGCCAGGCGGCCTGGACGCCATCGTCCTCCCAGAAGGCGACGAGGAGCTCGCCAACTGGCGCATCGATGACAGAGCTGGAGCCAATGGAGAGGGTCTTGATCTCCTCGACGCGGCCCTCGAGGCTCTCGTCCGAGAACTCCTCGACGTTTTCGAGAAGCACCTTAAAGTTGGCCAGGATGTTGTTGTACACGGTGGTCTCCCATCGAGAGAGCTCGTCGGGTGTCTGGTGGCCAAAGCCGGTACCGTAGAGAATCTTCATTTGCTTGAAGATGGTCGACTTGCCCGACTCACCGGCGCCAAGCAGGAGCAGCTTGATCTTGCCTTGCTCCGCTTGGAAATCATCGCGGTTCCGCTTCTCGATGGCGCGGTTCGCGGCGAGGGCCTGCTGCTCCTCGGCGCTCAACGAGGACCCGCACGCTCCCATCTTGCTGCGCTAACAAGGGGGTGGGGGGGGGGAGGGAGGATGAGCCTTCTTTGCAAGCTCTCGTCTCTTGTTTCTCCGCGCTCCGCCGTCGGCGGTCGCCGTTCACGCTCGCGCAAGCAAGCAAGCAAGCAAGCAAGCGAGCGAGCGAGCGAGCGAGCGTGCGAAGCTGGATGAGCGAGTACCTCGGAATGCCGCGGGCTCGCACTAGCCAGCTTGCGCGGGACGCCCTGAACCGTGCCTTCCGCGCGGCGTGCGTGCGTGCGCGCGTGCGAGCGTGCGTGCGGGCGTGCAGGCGTGCGGGCGATCGGTCGGGCGGGCGGGCGGGAGTACGGCCGGCCTTCGTCAATCGGTGCTTGCTCGCTTGCTTTCTGCTTGCTCGCCTTGCTCGCGCCTTCTCCGCCTTGCGCGCGCCGTCTCCTTTCGCCCCTGCGTTTGCGCTCTTTCCTTTTTCCCCTTTCGCCACCGCCGCGCCCACTTGCGCGGACGCCGCGGCAAGTAGGCTATCGTCGCATTCTCCACTTGCACCTCGTCGGGAGTCCACTTCTGGAGCACGCGCCGGAGCGACGCCCTTCCTCTGAGCCAGCGTCCTCACATGCTGCCCCGCACGCGTACCTGAAAATGCCTCTTATCCTCTAGAATAGCACACCATATGGGCCCACCTACGCTTGTTTCCCGTCCCCTCTATGTTCACTAGCATTACTTTTTCTAGTGGCAATACCTTCGGATCCACCACTAGGAGTCACGCGAGCATCCCTCTCGTTACGAAATAGGAAATGGTGTGCGCTCCGTCGGGACAAGACTCCCGCAGCGCTCCTCTGCGCCACTGGCCACCGCTTGCCACGAGAAAAGACGAAATGGTGGAAGAATTAACAGACTCCGAGGGATCCTCGAATTTCGAGGACGATCCTCGACCTCGGAAAATTAGATTTTGGAGGGTTTCGCCGGCGTCCCCGAGCTGGAAAAATTCACTCAGGCGATGGGAGCCAATTTGAGCGAAGGGGAAAAAGCGAACAATCGTCGAGGGGACGCTTGGGCAGCCAAGGGGCTCGCGAACGCTGGTCAGCAGGGCGGTCGCGCACGAGGCAGCTTGATCTCACGTTCGTCCTCTCCTCTGTAGCTTCGCCATGGACGAGCCGAGCCGCGACTCGGCTGAAAAGGCGCCAGGGCCGCCTGCCGCCATGAAGGATGGCACTTCAGGCGGCAATGGCCAAGGTGGTAGGGCGCCCACCATGGCCACTTTTTCGACGTTTGAGAACAACNAGTTTGCTACTCGCTGAAGACGCCCCTCATGGTCAAAAAACCATCAGAAGACTCAGCGCCTTAGAAGTTATCATCGAACAGAGCATGGGAAGACTGTACAATCACAAGCCCCTGCACGGCGAGGCATACAAACTCGTTGCCTCGCTTGGGGAAGTAATTGGGGCAAATGGCTTCTTGAATTACTGGAAACGCAACTAAAGTTGAATTATAAATCAATGTTTGGCACCACAGAAACTTCCGCCATGGTCATTAAAGATGATCCATGCAGCACCAGTGACCCTATAAAATACAAGCTCAATTTACCCATAATCCACACGAGATCCGTCTATAGATGCTGTAAACACCCCATTTTCAAATTTGAACGTAAATCACCGCGATGTTCCTGTGTCCGGTATGCGCACACGCGGCATTTTATGTCGGAGGCGGCCCGTTCTATTCGGGCATGATGTGGTGGTGGGTGTGCACGCGCGTGCAAAAATGGAGACAACACTTCCTTTTCCTCCTGGCTGTCCTTTCTATTTCGCACGCTCGCTCGCCCAGCACTGCTTGCTGCTTGCTGCTTGCTGCTGCAGCTGCTGCTGCTGGTGGCTTATTTCTCATTGATTTGTAGAGAGTCCTCTTGGCGCGGGCGCTGATGCACTCTCTGCTGCTGCGTGCGTTGTTCTGCGATCCCATTCATTATACGATGCGACGCCCTGCAACCTTGCTGGCTGCAGCTGCTGACGACTGCGACACGAGCGCGTTTGGGGTCGAGGTCATCACTGATAGCCCAACCTCTTGGGCCTCGGACGTCCATGGCTTTAACTTATCGAAGCTTTCTATCCATTTGGTCTTGCTGATGTCGCTGCTGCTACAGGCGCTGCTGCTGCAGTCGCTGGCGAGGAGGTTGGAGCACCAGTGGCAACGACGCGCTCAGCGTCGCTTGCCCTGTCTTATTAGCTGCACTGGTGACAACAACAGATCACAGGAGACCACAAGGATGCACATCTTGTGTGTACGCTGCTGCTGCTGCAGCCCAAGGCCTTCTTTACTATCCCAAACATGGCACCGTAGCAAGGAACCATGGCAATAGCACGTCCTGACCCTCGTGTCGCAGTCGCTCGCAGTCGTTCGTTCGTGGGGACGGGACGGCGACTCCTGGCCGGTTTTCTTGCGTTCTCCTGCCGGCCGATTGTGGTATCACCATCTCGTGTCGTCTATCATTGAAAACAGACCGAGGCCTCCCCGTTGTTTTGATCAAGAAAAACCCCACGACCCGGTCGCGGCCCGCTGCCTGCCTGCTGCTGGCTGCTGCTGGTCGCTCCGCGTCCGCTCCCTCGCCTCGCCTTGCCACGATTGGCGACATCTGCCTTCTCAAGCCCGCCATGCCGTGAAAAGGTGAAAAGGTGGGCGGGCATCCATGAGTGATGCCACTGCAATGGACGGGCGACGCGACGGAGTCCAAGTCCAACTCGGAGTGCATGCGCAAGAAAGAACTTGAAAGAAAGAAAGAAAGAAAGAAGGAAAGAAAGCAAAAGAAAGAAGATGCACATGCTCAGCATCACTGCATCAATCCAGTATAGGCGCTTTTGCTTTTCCCCCCCATTCCTTTCCTTTCTTTCTCCTTTCTTTTCCTTTTCCTTTTTCTTTTTCTTCTTCTTTTTCTCCTTTTCCCTTTTCTTTTTCCCTTTTCTTTTTCCCTTTTCTTTTTCCCTTTTCTCTCTAATTTACTTCCTCACAATCAACACCAAGCGCAGTCGCGGAGTGTGCACGCTCGCACACTCGCACACACGCGCGCGAACTCTCACGCCCATTTGCTGCAGATTCCGCGACAAAGCCGCGCCCCAAGATGCACCGCCGACCGAGTCCTGACTCCCAACTCCTGACGCCAAGCTGGCTGAGCTGAGCTGAGCCGCGCTGAGCCCCGATCGGCTTCGGCGCGCGGCATGTCGCTGGCTACGTGGTCGCACAGCCGAGGCAAGCTGGGCCAGTGGCAGTGGCAGCAGACCAGAGCAGACCAAAGCAGACCAGAGCAGACCAGTGCAGCGAGGCGGCGCTGTACCTCCGCCTGTCCACGATAGCCTCGGCGCACACGCACACCTTGCGCACACCTGCAGCTGCGTGCACACACGCGCGCACACACACCAGCACCGCTTCGCGCGCGCTGCCTCTTTTGGAGAAACGTCCCGGAGTTCGAGAGGCGGTACCTCTGGCCGGCTGCAGAGGCAGTGATATACGGAAGAGACGCGCTCCACTGCGGGCCATCGCGCGAGGAACGCGTGAGGTGTATCCCACATGCCACACTGTCCACAGACGGCACCGATGCGGGGCAGTGGTAACAGAGGGGGAGGGACGCGCGGTGCTCGTAAAACCCAGTGACGCAAGTCGTCGGCTCTCGCCAAGGTCCTCCCACAGCCGACTTTCGAAACCGACGGAGACCCCGAGCTGTCTGTCTGCCACTTTCAGTCGCCACCATTCGGCTTTTATTTCTTTTTATTATTATTATACCAAGCATCAAGCATGCCGGCAACCAACCAAGCAACCAACAAACCAAGCCGCGGCTGCGGCAAAAGCAGCGATACAGCTCGAAACCAACCCATTCCTCGCACGCAGCAGCAAGGCTTCATTTGTTCATTCGCCAGCGATGCGACGGATTGCCTTCATATGCAAGCTTGGTCGGCTTCGGCCGTGAATCACCTCCATGGTTCTGCTGCACCGACCAATGTCACGCGTACTAGGCGGAAGTGAACAAAAGCCGCCCGCAAGGGGAAGGAAACCGCCTACAAGTGGAGTTTCCAGCCCCGCCGGCCCGTCCTCGCGGGACGCCGCCGCGACCCGCCGCTGCCGCCAAGCCGCCTGAGAACTCGAAGAAAAACTCGCAGCCCGAGCACTGTCGCAGCAGCAGCCGCAGCAGCAGCAGCAGCAGCAGCCGCAGCCTCGGCCGCTGTTGCTTCGCCGGCGGCTGCGACCTCCTCGGGACGTCTATGGTGCCAGCGTACTCGGTTTCGGCGCCGCCTTTACAGCAGGCAGACCGGCCGCCGCCGACGGCCTGTGCGAGCCGCGACGAAGGGGAGGGCAGGAGGCATGGAGGCAGGCAGGCAAGGAAGGAAGGAAGGGCGGTCGTAAAGCAGGAGAGGGAAGAAAGAAAGAAAGAAAGAAAGAAAGAAAGAAAGAAAGAAAGAAAGAAAGAAAGAAAGAAAGAAAGAAAGAAAGAAATAGTAAAGCAGGCGAAAGAAAAGAAAAGGTAGCAGCAGCACGGAAGAGGGAGACAGCAGGGAGGAAAGAAAGTTTGAAAGTAACTATTTTTTGTAAAAGAAAAAGAAATTCGAAAGAAACTTGAAAGAAAGAAGCACCGAGCGCGCGCGCGGCACTCAGGGAGTGGGAGAGTGGGTGAGTGAGTGCAGAGGAAAACAAACAAAACAAACAAAACAAAACAAAACAAAACAATCGACCGGACCCTCGTTCGCCCTCGCCCGCTCCCGCCGCTCCTCGCCCGCGCCTTCCCGCCCTCGCCCGCACGCACGCACGCTCTCGCGCGGCGCAGGCCCTGCCGGCGGAGCGGAGAGGCGGCGAGCTCGCTCGACCCGTCTTCCGGGAAGTCATCCATACACATCGCTTCTCCTGCATCCATCCATCCATCCATCCATCCATCTCGGTGCCGCGCGTGCGCCAGCCAGAGCCAGACAGCCAGCCGGCCGAGCAGAGCCGAGCGAGCGAGAGAGCAAACCCCGGTCCCGCGCAGCGCAGCGAAGCGTCGGAGCGGGAGAGCGCGGAGCAGCGCAGCAGAGCAGAGCAGAGCAGAGCAGAGCAGAGCGGAGCGGAGCGGAGCGGAGCGGAGCGGAGCGGAGCGGAGCAGAGTCGGCCGAGCGAGTGAGCGAGCAAGATGGGCGCCTGCGGAAGCAGCATGTCGGCGGAGGAGCAGGCGGAGGCCAACCGCAACAAGCAGCTCGAGGCCCAGGCCCGCGCGCAGTAAGTTGAACGAGCAGCAGCAGCAGGAGAAGAAGTGGATGTGGCCGCGTCCGCGTCCTTCGCGATGGCGGACACGCGCGCACGATATGGCCCTTCGGGCTCCCTTCTTTCTTTCTTCTTTTCTTTTTCTCCCTGGACGTACGTACTCCTCGAACACGGAATGACTGACACTCTTGCACGCCACGATGCGATGCGACGCGAATCGATTGAACGCACAGGCAAGCAGCCGAGGCCAACAAGCTCAAGTTCCTCCTCCTGGGCGCCGGCGAGTCCGGCAAGTCCACCCTCTTCAAGCAAATGAAGATTCTCTTCTCGGAACAACATGGCTTTACCCAGTCCGAGCTCCAGGCCGGTGTCAAGGTCGTCTACGCCAACATCATGAGCAACATGAAGGTGCTTCTGGCCAACTGCGAGAGCCTCACGCCCGCAGAAGACACTGACCTCGCCGATGAGATCATGGGCCTCGAGGACGGCATCACCATCGACAAGGAGATCGCCGAGAAGCTCAAGAGCATCTGGGAAGACGCCGGCGTCCAGGACACCTGGCGCCAGCGCTCCAACTTTCAGGTTCAGGATGCTCTTGCCTACTACATGCAGAACATCGACCGCATCGCGGAGTCCAACTACCTCCCGTCCAACCAGGATCTCCTCCGCTCGCGCGTCCGCACCTCGGGTATCGTCGAGGCCGAATACAACATTGGCGGCGTCATCATTGCCATGTTCGACGTCGGTGGCCAGCGCAACGAGAGGAAGAAGTGGATCCACTGCTTCGATAATGTCACCGCTGTCATCTTTGTCGCCGCCATTTCCGAGTACGATCAGGTGCTCTACGAGGACCAGTCCATGAACCGTCAGGACGAGTCTGTCGCGCTCTTCAAGGAGATGTGCGAGTCCAAGTGGTTCCGCGACAAGAGCATGATTCTCTTCCTCAACAAGCGCGATCTCTTCCGCGAAAAGCTGCAGTACTCGCCCTTCCGCGTCGTCGACGGGCCCAACCCCCGCAACGTCGACTATCAGGGCCCCGAAAACGTTCCGGGCACTGCTTCGGCAACCGACGGTACGGCCGAGTTCGAGCAGGTCTACATGGCCACCACCAAGTACCTTACCGACCTCTACAAGCATGCCGGCACGGCCACCGTCTCCAAGAGCAACCGCGAGATCTACGTCAAGGTCACCGCCGCCACTGACACCGACCAGGTCAGGGTTGTCATGGAGTCTGCCAAGGATATTGTGCTCCGCAGCAACCTTCTCGACAACGGCTTCATGTAAACCCCACGTGTCCACGCAATCCCGCTTGCCTGTGCGCTTCGGTCGTTTGGGTGACCTCTTCTTCCCACCACAGATTAGCCAAACACAGTTACCCAAGCGACCTCGAGGCCACAGCCGCGCGAGCCGCCCGCGACATCGTCTCCAGCAGCACGGTCACTGCTGCGATTGCTTTTGCCAGCGCGTTACACATCGTTTCAGCTGCCCGTGCTCCTTCTGTTCCTCTTCTCGTCGTTAGGCCTGCTCTCGTGAGAAGCGCTAACTTTACATCCCACATCTCCGTAACAACCAACTTTCGTTATCTACTACTGATCACGTTTTTTATGAGCTTGCGTGCTTGCCCAAGTACCGACTGTGAGCAACAAATCTGTCTTTTGTGGAGGCGATAATAAAGATGAAACAGATGAGTGTACGTGAAATTTCCAGAACCAAGCAATCACTGTCTTGGTGAAAGAAGAATCACAAGGTACTCACTGTCTTGGTGAAAGAAGAATCATCAAGCACTCACTGTCTTGGAGAAAGAAGAATCACAAAGCACTCACTGTCTTGGAGAAAGAAGAATCACAAAGCACTCACTGTCTTGGTGAAAGAAGAATCACAAGGTACTCACTGTCTTGGAGAAAGAAGAATCACAAAGCACTCCGTGTCTTGGAGAAAAAAAAGAAATCGCAAAGCACTCCGTGTCTTGGAGAAAAAAAAAGAAATTGCAAAGGTTGCTGCGAATGGTGAACAGCTCTTGGTCGAGTATACCATACCACCAAGGTAAGAAAAAGTTGCCCATGCAAAGTAATGCCATCGTTTGCTCGAAACCTGTGCGACGCTTGTGGCTGTTGCCAGCGTCGAAGACAATATGCACCTGGTATGCTCATGCGCTCTCTGCTTGCAGTCATAGTTTCTCCAAGCGCAACGCAAACTTTGAATTTACATTACTACACGAAACTCCAAGAAGAAGGTCTTACTGTTCGCCTTACTTTTGATTTCGTCCCGAGACCTAATCTGACTTTCTACTCGCAGCCGCCAAATCAGTCTTTCATCTAAATCTCGATCAAAAACACTTTTCAGAATCTCAAACTTTGGCTATCAAGACACGGAAAACTAAAACTGAGCTCAATTTCATAACACGACGCAGTGTTGATCGGTCTGTGCCCAGACGGATAACGCGAGCAAAGATTTCGTCCCGTTTTATGTGGCAAACGAGAAAGAAAAACGAACAACAACAATGTACGGAAATTATCTTCATCTTTCAGAAAATGCATCTCTGCGCGAAAGGGCTATCGTTTGCGCTACGTGCTTGGCAGGCGCGGATCTTGCTCCCCAGAAAGACGAGAGAGGTAAGGAGAACGGGAGAGAAAAAAAAGGGCGAGAGAGAGAGAGAGCGAGCGAGGTGGAGGAAAAGTCGAAAAAGATAAAGGCAAGAGAATGGATGCTCAAAAGCCAACGCGACGAGACTACACAAAGCACGAGCAGTCCTCATCCGCGCAGACAGTGCAGCGTCCACTCCAGGCTGGGCTGGCCTCCCGCCACGCAAGGCAGCAAAAGGAAAGAGAAGAAAAAGAAAAAAGACCGCCCCTCTCTCTCTCGTCTATACAGCCCGAGCCGATTTACACGCTGTCCTTGTCGCTGGCATCGAAAAAGCCTCCAGCCAACAGGTTGCTCTTGAGAATAATGTCGCGGCAGGCATCAAAGACGGTGTTGATGTTCCGCGAGTCTGTGGCCGTGGTAATGTGATGGTACACGCGCTTATTCGGGTTCTTTTTCCGCGAGACAAAAAGCTCAAGGCAATATTCGGCGGCAGCCTCGTAGCAGGCCTCGTACTCGGGCGTTCCGATCTCGGCACTCTTGGTGCCAGGCACAACCACAGGACCCGCGAAATCCAGGAAACGGGTGTCCGGGCCCTGGTCCACGCGAAACGGGCTCGTCACAAGCTTTTCCCGAAAGAGATCGGCCTTGTTCAAAAAGAGAATCATCGAGGTCTGCGTGAACCACTTGGAGTTGCAAATCTCCTCAAAGAGAATTACCGCCTCATCCATGCGGTTCACCTTGTTGTCTTCGTAGAGAACCTGATCATACTCGTTGATGGCTGCCACGAAAATCACAGCCGTCACATCCTCGAAACAGTGAATCCACTTGCGGCGCTCGTTGCGCTGGCCGCCCACGTCAAACATGACAAACTCGACCCCCTCGATCAAAAAGTGGTCCTCCACGATACCCGAGGTCCGGACGCGCGTCAGCAGAACGTCCTGCGTCGTTGGCACGTAGTCCTCCTTGCCGATCTCCTCGATTTTGGCCATGTAGTTGGCCAGGGCGTCTTGGACCTGAAAGTTAGCCCGGGCCGCCCACGTTTGCTGCACGCCTTCATCTGCCCACAGATTCTTCATCACGCTCGCCATCGAGGCGTCAATGTACGCTGTCGGCGCCTCGAACGGCATCAGCAGCACGGCCTCTGCAGACTCCTTGAGCGATGGGTCGTATGGCCCGAATTCGGCGCAACGCGTCAGCACCTCCTGAAAGTCCGAAATCACGTTCGAATAGATGGTTAGCGCCGCCTTCGACAGCTCCGACTCGGTGAATCCCTTGTTTTGGCCGTAGAGGAGCTTCATCTGCTTAAAGATCGTGCTCTTGCCGCTCTCGCCGGCGCCCAGCAGCAGCAGCTTGATGCGATTCCGGTCCTTGTGCCGGTCCTTTGCATTGGCGCGCGCAATCTCCTGGTCGCGCCTTTTCTCCTGCACCTCGGCCTCGCTCAGCTTGGTCCCGCCTGTTTGTTTGTTTGTTTGTTCATCGCGCGTCAAGTAAACAGCGACGTCTTCGTCAGTCCTCGTTCCCTTTCCCGTCTCCTGTCGCTCTCTTGCTCGCTCTCGTCCCTCGACGTCGTCGACGAGAAACGCATGTCTGTCATTTGCTCTTCTCTTTTTTTCTCTCTCATCTTTCCAACACGTAGCCTCGATGAGATTAGATGAGACGAGAGGGGAGAATACCTAGACAAGCCAACCTCGGCCCGAACTCACATGCTCCCATGGTCCTGCTCGCGCCGCGCTACGGCGCTACGGCGCAGCGGGCTGCCTCCTGCTCTGCTCGCGCGCCCCGTGCCCCGCGGGCGCGCGCGACTCCGCGCTCTCTTCGGGCTCCCTCGCCAGCGGGATGGATGCCGCGCTCGCTCGCTCGCTCGCTCGCTCGCGCCCTCCCTCCGGCTGCGCGGCCTGATCGCCGTCTGCGGCTCCTCGCTGCCGCTGCTCGCGGGCGCGGGCGCGCGGGCGGGCGGCGGCGGGACGAGCTCGCGGGCGCGGGCGTGCGGCGCGGGCGGCGCGGGCGGCGCGGGCGGCGCGAGGGCGGCGGTTCGGAGTCTGACGATCGATCGCCTGTCTGTCTCTGCTCGCCTGTGCTACTTACTAGACGTGCGCGAGGCCGCGAGCGGGGGCCGCCGCAAGTCGGCTATGGCCGCGGCCGCAAGTCGGGTTTCCGCGCCGCGCCACTGCGGAATGGGCCCGCACAAGTCGGAAATGCCCGCCGCCGCGAGGAAAAGACCTGTGCGGGCTTTCTGACCGTCGAGGGCGCAAACCGCCCCGCCGTGCGCGCTGTGGGGGGTTGATTTTTAGGGGCTCAGAGGGGAAGTAAGACAGTGGAGACAGAGAGCGGGTCCAGCCCTTGTGCGGAAGAGTGTGGGGCTTACTGTTAGTGTAAATATTTCTAAAAGATCAAGCCGAAAGGGGTGTGCGCGTGCGTGTGTGCGTAGGTTATGTGTGTGCGCGCGCGCTCACGTCTTTTGGTCCAAAATACGAGAGGTGACCTGGAGAGTCACGGTTCATTCGCGGACCCTTGGATTGGCGATCTTTGCGTCAACCTTGCGTCCGTGACAAAAGACCTCGACGTGCATGGTCAAACAAGAGAACTCACGCGCTTCTCGAGGCAGCGACTACTATAGACATGACTGTTTGGCCTTGCTGCTTGGTTGGTGGAAACGCGCCATGAATCTTTTGCGCATGGCACAGCGTCGAGGCCTCATCCCACATCAGGTGCGGACAGAGAGCCTGCTCTACTTGCTTGCGAGCAGTAGGTCGTACGCATGCAATAGGGTTCCGATCTCCTAGCAAAGTGCAGCCCGTCAATGTCTCTTCCTGCGTGCAGTGCAAATGAAGCCGGTATTCTTCAACAAAATATAAAAAGTTGGTGTGCGTGTGTGACTGACAGTCAGTGAGCGAGAGTGAGGATCGTGACGTCATTTGCTCGCCGATGCGCTCGCCTGCGTGCTTGCTTATGTGACATCCCTGCTCATTAGCTCGCCTACATTCCATTCAGCTATGCCGAATCCTGCGCAAAGTACAACGTCAGCGTGAACAACGTCGAAGGCTCATCCCATGTAGAGTGCAAACTACCCCTGTCGATTGTAGAGTTTGGGATTCGGAATCCAACTGTTTCGTACGGCTCGGCCGCAAAAACGAGATACTGAAATGCTGGATCCTTTGGCCCCACCTTTTGCTCGAAAGCAGACATGATGCGGTGGCGCGGGCGCAGCCCTTGCGCAATCTCAGGATACACGAGTTCGAACGTGAGTCCTCGCGCCCCGGACTCGGGATGAGTCAGTTTGGTCACCTTGTATCCTGGGCGACCGATTTTGATCGTCTTTTTGATCTCAACCTTGGTCGGCTCGTCGTCTGTCGGGGCACTCTCCTGATTGTCGCGCGCGGCACGACGCGCTAAATTGGTTTGATGTCGTTTGCCCTGCGTGTGCGCCAGATAGTTGCCTTCGGTCGTGTGCAACGTCAAACAAAGTTTGCACTCGTAGGTGCCGAGGTGGTTTCGCAAAAAGTACGGGTCCTTGTTTAGGTCGATTGTTTCCATAGCAATGCGGCGCAGCCGCTCCTTGCGATTGAGTTTCTCGCGCTCCCCGCTGAGCACGCCACCGCCGCCAAACTTGACGCCTGCGCGATTTTGTCGGTCCATGGTGCTTGGCAAAGGTGCACTCTCGCGCGCTCACTACCAATCGCTCGCCGGCAGGCTCTCCTGCAACAAAAGAACTCCTGCGTGTCCCGCGCGCGAGCCCAGCCCAGCTCTTGCTCGCCCCTGCCGTGCCCTGCCTTGCGCGACCAGCGGAGTAGCAGGTATGCGTCAAGCAATGGTTTTTGCTGCTTCTTTTCTTTGGCCGACCGGCGAGGCGTTCTCAAGTTTATTTTATTGGTTGCTGGGGCAATCATGGGCGATGATGCCGATGCTGGGAAACACCAGAGAAGCAAGCAAGAAGAACGAAGAACTTATTACGGCCATCGCCATGACAGAGCGAGTTGCTGCTTGGTCACTTGCATCAAGCCACGATTGACTCGTGTGTTTTCTCCAACCTTCCCTTTTCGAGACTCATCATGAAGCGTCCAAGTGAGTCGAAAAGAGAAAGTAGCGAGTGATTGAATGGGTCGTTCGTTCATCATCGGTTTTTAAAATCTTTTGTGTACTCTGACTATGGGGTGCATTGTGTTGGGATGGTGGTGGGTTGGGTTGCGCATAGCAAATGCGCTGTGAGCGCAACATGCACGAGTTGCGTGCACGAGCGAGCTGAAAGACAAAGAGGTTCAAACACTGGTAGTGAAGCACCTTACTCTTCGTCAGCGTCGGCCATACGCGTGGGCTTGAGGCCATGACCAGCCTTGGTAAAGACATTGCCGTACTTCTCCTGCGAGTAGTTGCGGCCTACCTCGAGCTCCTCACCGGCATCAGCGAGAACCTCGCGAGTCAAAGCCTCATCGCGGGCCCAAACGTCAATGTCCGTGTTCGGCTTGAACCAGAGACCCACGCCGGCGGTGACAAAGCACAGGGTCATGCCGCCAATGTAGATGGTCTCCCAGCCTTCCGACTTGGCGCCCGGCTGTTTTGCAACAAACAAAAAATCAACCAGGCGGTCGATTGCACATTATTGTCGCACATTCANGCGGACGGCTGCGAGCGCGCGGTGATTGCTCTGCCGCCGCCTCGTAGTTGACGCCGCCTCGGCCAGACAGACAGGCAGCGAGAGCGTTTACCCGGGCTTCCGAGAGGGCGGATCGCGAATTGATGCCGATAGTATGGGCAAACTCATTTCAGTGACGGGAGTTCTTGCATGGGGGGGTTTAGCCGGAAGCTCCAGAACATCAACGACGACGGTGACGAGGACGGCGAGAAGTTGAGGTCGCCTGTCCTGTCCGGAGAGAGAGGGGGAGACGGGGACTCGACGCGACGCTCCTCGGGAGCGAAGGACCTGCTGGAACCCACCATGAAGGTTTTTCTGCACTTTGAAGATACTCTAGAGGTAAGTGCGACTCCGAAGCAAACGGAGAGAAGGAAAAGCACCCGTTCGTGTTGAGCTCCTGCACGCACGCACGCTCGCTCACTTGCTTGAGCAGAGAATATCAAAGAGGAAACTTACATGCGTGCGGTAATACTGACAATCAACCACTTGTGCGGTACAGGATGATCTCAAGATGACCATCAAGCTGACGCTGCCCAAGTCGTGGCGGTCCGGGCCAGTGCAGCGATTGATTGGCACCTTTGTTGAGGCATACAACAAGAAGCACCCAGAATCCGCACTTGACGAAGACGCGGTACATTTCGAAAAGTCGGATGGTTTCGTGGCGCCCTTTGATGCGCCTGTCAACAGCTTCCTTGAAAGCGGTGGCGAGCTCTTTTTGAAGAACGGGGCCTCGCAGTCGATGGAGGCCCTGGGGTTTGAGCCGCCCTCTTCAGAGGCAGAAAGCCCAGCAGCAGAAGCAAGCGACGACGCCACAAAGGCATCGTCATCGTCATCTGCAGCGGCAACCACAAATGCGAAAACAGACTCTGGGTCAAAACCCAAGGGCGTCTCCTCGGTGGCGGCGGCGCGCGCCGCTGCTGATGCCAAGCTCGCTGCGAAGAACAAGGCCGAGGGCAAGGGTGGTGGATCGTCGGCAAGTGATCGCGCGGGCAAGCTTCACTGTGAACACTTTGGCTGCAACGCCTGGTACGCCGAGTCAGAGAACAACGAGACTGCCTGCAAATACCACGCCAAGCCTCCGGTCTTTCACGATTTGCGCAAGTTTTACTCGTGCTGTCCCGAAAAGGTCGGCTGGGATTGGGACTCCTTTGAGGCCATTGAAGGCTGCTGTGTTGGCCCTCATACCACCGAGAAGCAAGGCAAGCAGATGTTTCTTGGCGGCACCGATGTTCGCGCTGAGGCTGCCGGCGGTACAATCACTGAGGGTGCGCCGCAGCGCATCTTTACTGGATTTGACAAGCTCTCTGCCACGCGCAAGACGCTTGCGGATATTGGCGTTCCCGGATCTGCGTTCGACGCCGCGCGAGATGCCCTCAAGGCGAAGCACGAGTCTGGCAGCGGTGAAGATGCGGACAAGGTGTGGGATGCTGTTTCTGCGGATCTCGGTAAAGTTATTACGACTGCCCTCGAGGGCGTGGCTAGCGCCAAGTAAGTATTGTGATGCTGTCGCTTTCATTTTTCAGCATCAACATGATACTTTTGGTTGCAACAAGCCACATACATGCAACGAACAAAGATAGAGGAGCGGGGAAAGGGCGGCGTCAGGCATCTTTGACTTTTAGACAAGAGAGAGGATGCATCAACGATGGATGCTTTGGCGGTCTGCATTTCGAGGGACTTGGACAAGCACGGAGCGACGCTTTTTGAAATTAGCATTTGTAGTGTTCGAAGCCCACGGTTTTCCATTCTCATATCTTGTCTTGAATGATTCATGATATATTGCTTGATCATCGTGCACACTCTGCGAGACATGCGCTCGGGCCAACACATATTTCTCGACCCAACAAGCAAACGGAGCAAACGGATAAGGCCGCAATGGAAGAATCCAGAAGAGACAAAGAAAGAGAGCAAAGCGAGTAAAAATGGAAAACGGATTGGTAGCTGTGTTCAAAGAATTTTTGATTTTTTTTTTTTTTTGATGTTGCTGCTGATTGAAATGAATGTACAAGAAGCGGGTAGCGAGGACAAGGGGACCCAGACGTGGATAAAAGGGAAAACGTAGATAAAGGCAGCACCATTGAGATTCCTCGTCTGCTCTGGAAAACTCCCTCCTCGCACATGCGAGAAGGGGACGATCTTACGCTCCTTCAATCAGAGGGCATCGTCATCCTCGTCTTCCTCATTGGCAATGGAGATGGCATCCATGTCCACCTCAAAGTCCTCGTCTTCGTCTTCGTCTTCCTCGTCCTCGTCGGCCTCGGCGACATCGCTTCGCGCACCGATCCGAGACTCTGCTTCGTCTTGAGCCAGCGTCGAGACGCCGTCTGGAGCGCCGACATCACTCATGACGTCAGAGGCGCCATCGTCCGTGCCGTAGAGATCGCTGTGAGCACCGATGCGGCCTTGGAGCGTGCAGCAGCACGTGAAAAAGAGAACTTTCTTCTCTTCGCGATTGTAAAAGAAAAAGTTAAAGGACCAGAGCGTCCCCGGGAGGCTGAAGGGGTCGTCCTCCATGTTTGGAACATACGTGTACACCTCGGCCCCGCGCAAGAGAATCTCAGCGTCGACGGCACTCCAGACTTCCTCGAGAAAACGCGGACTCTGTTTGTCGACGAACTCGCTCAAGTGGCTGTTGACGAGGTTCACCACGCGGCCGAGATTTTCCGCGCGGAATTGGTCCGGTTTGAGCGCGCTAAAGTCGTAGTCGGGGAATGTCGCGTTCATGGTGCAAATGAGATACGTGAGCAGGCGCCGTGTGTGCGGGTCGCTGAGCTTGCCGAGAGCCGTCTCGTCGGCCATGTTGCCGGAGGCCGCAGCGGCGGCCGCCGCATAGCCGTCTGGGTCCATGTCGGACGAAGCCGCCAGCTCCGCCGCGTACTGCTGTTCCAGGACCTTACTTAGCCGCCGGTCCTCCCCAACGGCCTTGCACGAGTACGCCTCGACCCTGCCCTGCAGCTTGCGATCGGCGACGGAACATGATTGCAGGAACGAGGTGACTTGGTTGAGTCGCGCAACATCAAGGAACTTCATGCTCTTGGCAAAAACAAATGCGTACGTATTTGCGTGCGTGCGTTTGCCTTAATCAAGAGAGACCAGAGAGCGGTTGTTTTGCGTGTGCAACTGCAATGCGCGCGTCGAAATGGCGGTCCACGACGCGCTTCTGGACAACGAGCTTCGCGAAGACAGCCCAGGAAACGAGGGTTTGCCGCAGCCCGGTGGCGGTCGACTCCTCCAAGACTGAGCGGTTCGGTGGCAGCCTTGGAGCCCTCCCACGCCCATACCCCTCCCTCCCGGGCCCGCTCTCCCGCGCGCGTGTGTGTGCTGCGCAGCACGCCGCACGCACCGGCTGTGCAATCCGTCAAAGAATGTCTCTGCTTTTTCCCCTTGCTCGCGTCCCTGCGCCGGGCCGCGGGCGTTCCGAGCCGCGCCGCGCTGCGAGCCGCCGCCGGGCCGGGTTCCTCGCGAGCCCGCGCCGCCGCCTCCGCCTCTGCCGCCGCCGCGCGCCGCCGCTGCCGCCGTCGCCGTCGCGGTCGCTGCTCTCGCGCTCCCTCGCAAGCAAGCAATCTCCTTTTGGCGCGTGTCTTTTGCGCCTTCTTTCCCTCCCTCTCTCTCTCTCTCTCGCGCGCGGTCTGCCGCTGCACGGCGGGCGCAAGGGAGACCTCGGCGCTATAGCCGACTTGCGGCGCCGCATAGCGCACTTGCCGCGCGCCCGGCAAGTGGGAACTGGCCGGCCGCCGCCGGTGCGGGCGCAGCGGCCGGCGGTCAATGAACTTGACAATAGTGAAGTGCTACGAGTAAGTACGGCAGTGGCGCAAACGGCGGCGGGAAAGTGGGGGGGTTCCAGGCGCAAGCGCGGAATCGACGATACTTCACTTGCGGCAACGTGTGCGCCACTTGCGCGAAGATTCGAAGCCGAGACGTCTGGATGTGGCTGCATCTAGTATAGGCCGAGGATGCCTTTGGCCAAAGCGAACCACGAAAAGAGTAAGAGGATAGCCGCCCGTCGTCGTCGCCTACTTGCTAAGAGCTAGCAACCAGGGCTGCTGGTAGCTGTGGCAAAGGCTACCAGCTGCGAGCAGCTGCTGCTGCAGCTGTTAGGATCCGCATGGAGGGAGGCTTCACAAGGCTTCGAGTTATTGTTGATTGATTGACAGTGAACCCGGCCATTGGCCATGGTCTTGCTGGCTGCTGACTGCGAGTATATATACCTCGCGGCCTCTGAATTCCAACCGTCCATCCTCCTCGCCATGCACGCACGCTCCGCCGCCCCGCTCAACTTCCTCTCCCCTCTTCGATGCCTTTTTCGTCCGCACAAAAATCGCGGTCTGGGTTGCGAATCGTCGTCTGCAGCTGCAGCTGCAGCTGCAGCTCCAGCCAGCTGCTCTCTGCCGACTCGAAAGAATCCCTCGATCCCAACCCCAACCACAACTAGATTTCCGGCGAACTCCTTGATCCCAAGGTAGGACGCCTGCCGTTAGTTGTAGTCGCTGTCGTGTCGCAGGCCTTTCTCGCAACCACCTCTGCAAAGCGCGGCCAACGGCGGCTCCTCCTACCTGCGACCAGGGACCCGGTCCGGGCCTCGAGAGAGCGAAGAGGAAGGGGAAGAGGGAGGCAGGAAGGAGGAAGGCGGGTCGTGGACGGGCGCCGCAGCGGCACGGCGAGCGAGCGAGCACGCGCCCCGGCCAACGCGGCCGGACGCGCGGGACGAGCTGCTGCTGCTGCAGGTACCGGACTCTTTTGCGAGGACGATGGCGGGCGCAGCAGCATGCGCTTGCGTGGGAACGGAGGAGAAGCGAAGGGAAGGGAAGGGAAGGGAAGGGAAGGGAAGGGAAAGAGGCCTCGAAGCGGGTTGAAGGCGAGGCCACGGGTCCTGTGATAGAAATACGGTCTGCGACGGGCCGGGTCCGGTGCGCGAATCTGCGGGTAGACGCGCCTGCGCGGATCCCACCAGACCCAGCGCACGAAGACACTGGAACGGCTCGCAGGCGAACTTGCTCTTTCGAGACTTGCCCCGCCTCGCAAGGCCGCCAAGCCAACCCAAGCCAACCCAAGTCAACCCGAGCCAACTCAAGCCACACCCCCCCCGGAGCCCCACCTCTCCCATGTCATCACATCCCATGTCATCTCATCCCATCCCGTCCCCTCCCCTCCCCTCCCATCCCGAGCCGAGGCAACCAACCTCCCGGCCCCGCTCTGCTCCGCGCCATGGCGATGCCATGCCTGCCATGCCTGCCATGGGCCATGAGAGCGAGCCGGTTGCGGCGCCCGAGACCTGCGCAGGCAGAGCAAGCAGGGCGGAGCAGCGCGAGCAAACCCGCAAGGTCCGCCTCGCAGCCGCGCAGGTCCGCGCAGGTCCGCGCGCAGAGCAGCGCAGCAGCGCAGCGCAGCGGCGAGCAGCGCAGCGCAGCGCCGCGAGCAGCGGCGAGCAGGCGGGCATCGGCCGGCGGGTCTCGAGGCGGCATCAAGCAAACAGCGTCAAGCGCCGCCGGCAGACCTCCCTCGAGCGCAGGGCCCGCGCCTCGCACGCGGCAGCGGCGCAGCGCAGCGCGGAGCCGCAGGAGGCAGGCAGGCGGGCAGGCAGGCGCGCGGCGCGGTCGCGACGCCGGTCGCGGCGACAGCGCGGAAGGGCGTCGCGGCGGCGCGCCATCGCGGGTCGTGACGCAGACCCGGCTAGACAAAGCCTCTCGAGCCCGTCCCCTCCTGGACCAGGCCAGGCCAGGCCGGGCGAGCCAGGCGAGCCACGCACGCACGCAGGCCGCGCAGGCAGCGGGCGAGCCCGCCAGACGCAGACGCCAGCGTCGCCGGCGAGCCGCGGCCGTCCCTCGGCGCGGCGCGGGAGGCGGCCTCACGGCGCGGCGGCGTCGCGCTTTCTTTGCGCGGCTCCCAGGGAAGGAGGGAGGCGCGAGGCGCAGCGGCCCAAGTGGAGCAAAGCGCGCGCGGCGGGCGCCGCAAGTGGTGCAAAGCCGCATTCCCGACTTGCGCGCCGCCGCGCAAGGGCCGTATCCCCGCGGCCGAAAGAAAGTGCGAGCAAGAGCGCCGCCGCGAGACCGAGCACGCACGCGCCCGCGAGCGAGCAAGAGCACGAGCAAGAGCACGAGACCGAGACCGAGACCAAGACCGAGACTGAGACCGAGACCGAGAGCGGCGCAGACCCGTGTGCGTGCCAGCGAGGGGCCGACGTCTGCGAGCCGGCGGTCCTGTCCGCCTCGGGAGCTGGCTAGCTGAGAGCAGCGCTGATTGCAGACAGCGCTGGGCTGCGCTGCCTGTGAAAGAGAAAGAGAGACCCGAGCCAGCGAGCGAGGCAGCGGGCGACTGCGAGGGCCGCCAAGGTGGGGTGGCAAGCCGCGGCCGGGCGCAGGCCCGGGCCGGCCTCGGGAATGGACCCGGAGACCTTCGCGGTCGTCGTGCAGCGCCCCATCGAGGATGGCGTCGAGGCCCTCAGGCTCGGCAGGCTCGTCGACTCCCAAGAATGGCTCGGCGACGACCTCGTACGGAGCAAGCTGTGCGCGCTCCTGCGCATCTACAACCAGGACCTCGAGGAACTTGACCTCACGTCCAACATGATCTCTGACGCAGGAGCCGACGCCCTGGCACAGGCCCTCACGGCACCCACGGCGATCACGCACCTCAGCCTCGCCTTCAACCTGATCCGCGACCCGGGCGTCATCTCCATTGCAAGAATGCTTTCCGTCAACACCTGCCTCCGCGTGATCTCGCTCGAGGACAATCGCATTGGCACGCAGGGCGCGACCGCGCTCGCCGTCGCTCTCGAGAGAAACTCCACACTGCAAGAGCTCGTGCTCAGTGCAAATTGTATCGACGACGCCGGCCTCGAGGCCCTCGCGCCCGGCATTGCGCGCAACCGCACCCTCAGACACCTCGACCTCTCCGTAAATCGCATCGCAGACAAGGGCGTAGCCGCCCTCGCTGCCGCCCTCGCTTCCAACCGCACGCTTGTCAGCTTGGAGCTACAGTGCAACCGCGTAGGGACGCCCGGTGCCACCGCGCTGGCCCAGGTCCTCGCGCAGAATCCCGCTCTTGCCACGCTCAATATCGAGGCAAACGCGATTTGCGACCCCGGCGCCAAGGCGCTGGCCGACGCGCTGGTACTCAACACCAATCTTGCGCATCTTAACGTGCGCTGGAACCATCTCACGCAGTATGGCATCATTGCGCTGCATTCGGCGGCCCGTGCCTCCACACCCTCTTTCGCGGGCCCAAGTCTAGGCATCGCTACCGAATCAGCATCAGCATCAGCAGCAGCAGCAGCAGCAGGAGGATCAACAGCAGCAGCAACAACAACGACAGCAGCCGCCGCAGCGGGCTCGCCAGCTCTTGTTCCGCCCGCACGATCCCGTGCTTGCATTGTAAAAACCAACAACAACTTTGGCGAGGCCGAGCCTGCGCCTGAAGACATGGCGCTCAGCTCTGCGTCTGATAGCGACGACATGATGCTCTTGTGATCATTTGCAGTCTCTGTGAAAATACAGCGCTTCATTTCCTGTCCTCTGTATGTCTCTTTTAATTTTAATTAATTAAAAATAATACCAAGATCGATTGACATAGCCTTTGCAAACCAAGCGCATACGTTGTTTCTTAAAATTTAAACAGACAAGAGGCGTCATCCCCAGTCAGCTTACCTAAAGAACCTGATCCATCCACGCAAACATACACGCGACTTCTATTTTCATTTTATCGTTTTGGACGGACGGGCCCGCCGATTTTTTTCCCATCCCCCAATGGAATTAACACCATCGTGCACGATTGATCGTGTACGACAAACCCAACCAAAGTCCAGAGCTACCGACCTTGATTGATTCCAAACTCGTGCGCTCGAAACGAACAAGCCTCTCCAAGCTGGTTGTTGCTCCTTGCCCCCCCCCCCCCTCCCTCTCTTACCTAGCCTTGCTCCTGCACCAGCCACTCACTAACATCCACAGAGACCACAAGAGCAAAAGCGCTTGGGGTTGCTTTGTTTCGAGACCAGGTTGGGCGCTTGGGGGCTCGCTCGCTCGCTCGCCGCGCCTCGCCACGATCCTGGAGTGCTCCGCTCAGGACACGCCCGCCTCGTCTTGCCTGGCCTCTCACACCAGACGTGGTCGCCGCGACGCACGAGCGCTGGCCAAAAAGAAAAAGACCAACGAGGTCAGCGTCATGGCGACTGGCGGCTCGAGCGACAACAACAGAAGCAGCGGCGGTGGCGGCTGCGGCGGCGGCGGCGGTGGCGGCAGCAGCAGCAGCAAAAGTAATAGGAGCAGGAGCAAGAATAAAAACAAGAGCAAGAGCAAGAGTCCCAAGGACGCCAAGGACAAGAAGAGTAACAATGGCGACGACAAGGACCACTCAAACACTGACAACATTGTCAGGTCTGAATTTGTCAAACTCAGGCCCAAGGACACGCCAATAGTATACTACAGAAGAGTACTTAAAACTCTGGACAAACGAACGGCAGATCTGTTGGAAAGACAAGAAGAAACCCGGAAAACCTCTAGCAAAGTGAATCCCGCGCGCGAGGAAGCACTGGAATCGCGCCAAAAAGTTTTAGATCAAGTGGAAGAACAGGTCCGTCAATTCGAGACACTCCTGGAACAGTGTGATCCAACGCCCGCTGCCGGTTTCGCAAAAGGACGCCCTCGGCAGGCGACGAACACTCCGTCAAACCTGAAACCTAGTGACGAGAAAGCTATCGACAGCGCTCATGATGATCTCATTCTCAGCGTTGCACGTGAGACGGCCACGCCCAAACGAACTCGCGGCGCCGACGGCCTCAGCGAGCTCGAGGAAGAGAAGTCTGACGACAGCGACGCCGAAAGCCTGCCGGATCGCGCTACGATGAAACAACCTGTTTTTCAGAAAACCCTCGATTACGAAGAGTTTGAGCCGGAGGCAGCCACCTCGGATATCGGCTCGCGCATTCGAGGCGTGCTCAGCGGCCGCAAGCGCAAGTCTACCGTCGGCATCGACGTCGACTTGACCTCACCAAAGAACCAAACAACAGACGCATCAGCCCCGGCATCGAGCGATAAGCCCGATGGCTCGTTCCTTTCCGTGGCCAAATTTGACCTCAAGGCCGTTGAACCAGAAAAAAAGCAGAATGACCATGCCCAAGATGGTGCGCGCTCTGGTTCAGCGAGTGAACAAATCAAGAAACGAAGACTCGGACCTGCTTGGACAGCTGTCCAGCTTTCGCCCAATGATCCCGATGCCCGCAGAGGCTGGCGCCCCGGCCCGCCCTTGCTCCAGCTGCACAACGAAATTCTCCAGTTTGTCAAACTCATCGGGGCTACGAAACCCGAGAATACGGCGCGCGCAAATGATCTCGAATCCATTCGCGCTCTCACCAATGAGCTTTTTCCCAAGTCCACGGTCGAGGTCTTCGGAAGTTATGCCAACGACCTTTGCATTCCCAATAGCGATGTCGACATGGTCCTCTTTGGCGCTCCTGCGTCGGCCATCTTCACCCTCTCCCGAGAGCTCTCCAAGCGAGATATGGTGGAGAAAATTGAAACCATTTCTTCCGCACGCGTGCCCATCATCAAGATGCACCTCAAGGGCAGTCCTTTTGAGATTGACATCTGCTTCGACAAGGAAAGTGGCATCAGCACGGGCCAGATGGTGCGTAAACTTGTCCAGGAAATGCCGGCGCTGCGCCCGCTTGTGCTCACGATCAAGTACTTTCTCGCGCAGCGCGATATTAATGAAACCTATCGCGGTGGAATCGGATCACACCTTTGCCTCTGTATGATTGTTAGTATGCTCCAGCAGTTCCGCCGCCGCATGCTTCTTTCAAAGGATCAGCAGAATGACCGTGTTGAGGATCTCGAGGACCTCGGCGCTTTGCTTCTTGAATTTCTCGACCTTTATGGAAGACGATTCAATTACGGCAAAGTGGCGATTAGTTTGCGCCACGGTGGATCATACAAGACCAAGGCATCCATGGCGGCGCGCCAGCCTCGCCCGGGCATTCTTTCCCTCGAGAACCCCGAAGACCCTTCGCAGGATCTCGGGTCTTCCTCTTACAACATGTACAAGGTCCGCAAGGCGTTTGCGCATGCGCATCGCATGCTCACCAAAAAGCTCAGCGACTTTGCGGATGGACGCACGGACACCGTGCTCGATGGAATCATCATTCCTACTAATCAGCTCGCGGACCGCCTGTCAAGGCTCGTCTGATTGTTCATTTGTCTGAAATCTACTTCTTTGACCTTGTCTGATATGTGAATGAATATCTTGCGCATTCTTATAGTCATCTCATCTCATTTCGAGGCCTAGGTGTTCCGCCTCGACTTGCAATCTTTATCATGCACGAAAAAAATTGAAGAACGACAAGAACAACAACAGTAAAGAATTGTCAAAAATCTGATTCACGTCAATCATGTGTTCCGTGTCGCTCGCTGTCTTCTTAATTTGCGCCCCAACGCAAGCAGTACGTCACGTTCACGGGGACAGAGGTATCGATCGAAGAAACGAAAGGAGCGAAAAGTCCAGTTTTCTTCTTTCTTTACTCCAGCACAGGAAGAGAAAACGAACCTGCGGCAAGGCAAAGCCGCTCGTTTACAAAGGCTACGTAGTGTACCGGCGTATACTTTGTTGGAAACGAGCGGCAGCTCGGCGGCTCGCGCGCATATTTGGGCGGGTGAAGCTCGCTGGAAGTTGCCTGGCCCGCCGAAGCGTTGCTATTCCCAGCCGAACCTCCCGCGGTGCCGCTGCCAGCCCCTGCCTTGCGTTTCGCCTCACTTGCTGCGTCGCGCGGATTAAATGACTTGCTGTGCTTGTCCAGACCGTTAACGGCCTTAAAGTACGGCATAGAAGCGCGGCCCCAAATATGGTGTGTATCCCACGTGCGCACCGCTCCGTCCGCGGACCCACTCGCAATAAATGCCATGTCTGGAGAGATCGCCACCGACCACACGGGAGCAGTGTGTCCATCGAGGACCATGACGCGCTCCGAGGCTGCGAAATCCCACACGATAACGCGCTGATCCTGACCACCCGACACCAGGTATCGTCCACTTGCAGCAAACGCAAGAGTATTGACACCGGCGGTGTGGCCGCAAAACACCCGCGTGCAGTCGCCCGTCGCCACGTTCCACGTCCGCACTGTCTTATCTGTCGAACCCGTCGCCACATAGAGGCAATTCGGGTGCCACTGCACGCAATCGACGTCAGCAAGATGGCCCACGAAAAGACGCAAGGGCTTGCGCGACTCAATGCTCCAAAGTCGCGCCACGTTGTCATGAGATCCGCTCACAAAGTAATAGCCGGCAGGGGAAAAGCGCACGTCCCATACGGGTGCGTCGGGGTGATGCTTGTACGAGAACACGTTGCGCCACGCGCCCTGCGTTCGCCGCTTCGAGATCCACGCCCTGCTACGCTTGCGCGATCCGGCGGGCGACGCCGACGCATCCGGATTCGCTCCGCCGTCATCGCCAAAGACGTCACCGAATTCATCCACAAGGTCCGGAAATCGCATCCACAAACGCACCGTACCGTCTGCTGATGCCGTCAATAGCGTGGTGCCGTCCGGGCTGAAGCTGCACGCGTACACCGGTCCGGCGTGCCCGTAGAGATCCTCGCTCACTGGCTCGTCCTCCTCGTCATCGCCGCCGCCGCCGCCGCCGCCGCGGCGTCTGCTTTCTTCGTCTTCTGAGGATGGGTACGACCACACGCGGACCACGCTGTCATCGAAACCGGCCGCAAAGAGCTTGAACTCGTGAAGAGCCTCGGCACAAATCAAGGCGTCGTGCGCGTTAAAAAAAGTTTGCAGCGCCACCGATGGCCATCCCTGGCTCACAGCCACCGACGTCGGGACCATGCCGGTTTTCTGCTGCGCGTCGGGCTTGCTGAGATCGTCCGGCATGCCCACGGCCAGAACCAGCGCTTCCGCGCGCTCCAAGGCCTTTTGCGCCAAAGTCTTTTCTGCAATATCCTCGGGACAGGACGCGAGGCTTAGCAGCACCTCGCGCAGCAGCTTTTGCTCAATGTGCTCCACAAACTTGTCACCCGTCACTTCAGCGTCTGGTCCTGGGGTATGGTTGGTTGCATCAACTTGTCGCACCAGGCCCTTTCCCTTGCTGGCGCTCGAGTTGGCGCTCGCAGCCTTTTTCCGCTCCTCTTCCTCACGTCGGACCGCCAAATTGTGTCGATCCAGCTTGGTGAGACGCGCTGCGCGGTATTGCGGTGCATGTGGATCTTCCTCGAGCTTTTGCGTTTCTGACTTTTCCTTGGCCTTTTCTTCTGGGTCTTTGCTTGCGGGTTCTCCATTTGGCAAGTAGTCTGCTGGCGTTGCAGGAAACTGCGCCGATGCTGCCAATGCGCCCGTGGCGCCCGGCATGAGCGCCTGGAACGACTTGGGTACGCCCCAAAACACCTTGATGCTTTTGAGATTGTTTTTGTTCGACATCAGCGTCATATTAGCCGTGGCGTCCATCTCTGCCACGCCCGTCACCGTTTGTCCAAGACACGACACGTGCTCTTTGGAGTCAACCATCTTTATGTCTGTGCGCTCATTGATGATCGACAGCACGAGCAGCAGATTGTGCTCGATCACGAAGCCGAGAAGTAGCTCGCAGGCGTACTGCGACATGCAAATCTCGAAACGGTTGCGTTGCAGACGTCGCCCTAGCGGGCTGTCCTGCACCTGGGCCGGGGTCGACAGTGCGCTCAGCTCCACAATCTCGTCCAAGTGGTTGATCTCGTGGTCGCGCCGAAAGAGATCGACAAAGCGAGCACTGCCCTTGCCATCTCCAGCCTGGGCCAGGCTGAGAGCGGAGTGCGCAAAGACCACCCAGAGCACGGGCCAGAGCTCATCGCGGAACTTGTCCAGCGACCGCAGTACCCACTCGCGCAGCGCGCTATAGCTCTGCTCGTACGACTCGAAGCGCTGCGACTGCGCCTTGCTCGCCGTCGCGGTCGTTGCGGCTGTCGAGGGCGCGCTGCCGCTGCCGCCTCCGTTCCCCTCCAGCTCCTGCAAGAGCGTCTGCGCCGCCTGCGCGTAGCCCTGCTGGCGCAGGTACTCGACGAGCTCCGTGTTGAGCCCGCTCGCCTGCCTGCCTCCCGCGCGCGCGCCGGCAGGCCCGCCGCGCGCAGGCCCCGCCGGCCCCGCCATGCTCTTCCGCTGCCTCTGCGCGCCGCTGCGGCCGTCGGCCAGCCGCTCCGCGCGACCGCGCCGAGCCGACGGAGCCACGCCGCGCCAAGCCACGCCACGCCGCGCCGCGCCGCGCCGCGCCGAGCCACGCCGCGCCCAGCCGAGCCGAGCGGTGATTGGATGATCGAGGGCTCGCCGCCGGTGCCGCCGTGCTCCTGTTGATCGACTGACTGACGAGACAGAGGGAAGGAATGAACGGGCAGTCGAAAGGATCTTATTCACTGTCATTCCCGACGGTCATTCCCGTTGTTTTTCCCTGCTGGGCGTGTTGCAGGGCATGGCGCACGCCAAGGAGGATGCAGAGGAGGACGCCGAGGAGGTAGACAGCCGCGCCTGCACTTTGACCAACCTGCGAGGCTGGGCTGGTGGGTTGTTTTGATGGGGGTGGTTGGCTTGGGGTGCAGGAAAGGAGGCGCGGACCTCCAGCTGCATGTGGGGCGAAGCGGTCTTGCGCACTGCGCGACACGGAGAGCGTCGTCAAATATCCTGTCATTGTCATCCATGCTCAGACTGGGTCTTGTTGATCTCGTCCTTAGATCTCAAGCTGCAAAAGCTTGAACGGTATACCTTCACATTAAAAAAAAGTGAAAGAGGGAAGCGCGAGGCAATGCTCTTAGGACAATGCGCGGGAGGCTGAATGTTGGCAGCCCCGAAACTTCTTCGGAGCATGGAAAGCAAGCAAAAGAAATGAAAATTTCATTCAATACTTGGGTCATGAGTGTCTTCTCTGTAGGCGCTTGGAAAAATGCTCTTATTGCATTTGGCTTTTTTCTCACCTTATACCGATTGACAGGCGATTCGACAAAAGGTTGGGCTGAAAACCTTCTTGTGCCAAATAGAAAGCAGGGATCGCTCTGATTTACACACACACAAAGAGAAAAGGTAAAAGTCAAAATGTACCCGCTTTCGTCTTGATAAAGGCAGCTTTCGCTTCGCTTGCAGCAAGATGCAAGTCCCGGGCGGACTGCGTCGCTGCTAACAAAGAATCCACCTGGAGCGACCGCCGACGCGGAAGTTGCGCAATCTGCTGGGCGGTAGCATCCTCCTCAATCAAAGCTTCCAGGGGCGTTGGCCCTTTGCCCTTGGAACTTGCAAATCCGGAAAAATCAGATGTGCTTGTGGCCATGAAAGTGCGCAGTCGTTGCACATCGATCTCATCTCGAGACTTCCGGACGCCCATCACTGAGAGAAGAGGGTGGTTTGCGTCAAGTTCCCGCTTGTAAAGATGCGCATAGGAACGGCGAACAGCGACTTGACTATCTGCCGCCTGAAGCAACGGTCGCTCGCCCGGCTTCGCTTGCGACGAGGCCGCGTGTAACATGGAACGTAGAATGCGTCGCTGCATCATCCCTCGGAACCAGGACTGAATCGTTAAGGCCGCCAAGGCGCATGCAATAAATTGGCGCTTTCGAACGCGATGCACGCGCTCCTCCGTGGACATGCTGGACTCGTCAACATTGACCATGACGACCACCTGCAGCACCTCGAAAAAACTCACCGACGGCTCCCCTGCCTTGGCCACTTCCCCGTTTGGAAGTGCACAAGGATAGCGCGTCGATATATTGTCAAAGATCTCGAAGCGTGCCTGATTGTACTGCACCTTTTTCTGACGTTCGGTGAATTCCTTCTTATCCCCAAACACAAACGGTATTCCCAAGTCGTAAAAAAGCTTGCAAAAAAGACGCGTGGAAATTCGACCTGTTGCACTCGGATCAAGGCCTGCCCAGACATCTTGAAAACGAACAAGCTGGCTCTCCGAAAAGGCCCAGCGCGTTGTCTGCGCTTTCAACTTCGACTCGTAGGCGTCGACAATGGTGGCCGTGTACAGATTCAAAAAGACGCCAAAACAGACGAAGAAAAACGAGTAAAAGAAGACGCGTGAGCCCACGAAAGATCCACAATTTACGCCCTCCATGCAAGCCGGCGCCCCCACGCCGCACTCGCGCATAATTTTTATCCAATTGTCGCCGGCGGCAACTTGAAAAATTGTCAATAGCGCTTCTGGAAACGTGACAAAGCTAGCTGTGACCCCAAGCGCAGCACCATCTTTCACAGTGGCAAACATTTGCATACCCAGAACCGCATAGATGAAGAGGACCATAAAGAAGACCAATGTGACATTCAGCATGAGCAACAAGCACTCCGAAAGCACCTGAAGCACATGCCGCAATGTGGCTGAGCCCATGCCAGCTAATTGGATGAGGCGACTGAAATCAAGACCGCGCAACGCCACGAGAAGCCGAATAGGAATCCCTGATTCCGGCACAAGCGCCACGAGACTCAGCACGCAGGCCACAATCGAGAAAGTATTGGAAAGATGTATACGGCGATAAAGTTTTCCCGTGCGCAAATTGTATGCGCACTTGGAGACAACATTCGAAACGCCGGCTCCGAGAATCTGCGCGCAATGCACCGCAATAGCCAGTACCACAAACGCCGTGTGGCCGAGCACCTCAAGCGCGGACTTCTCTGCGTCTTCCGCCGTCATCGTCTCGATGACAATCACGAAGAGCAAATGCGCCAGGAAGACAAGAGTGCATGCAATGTTGAGGCGACCGGAAATAAAAGCTTGATAGCACCAGTTGCAAAGCTTTCCCTTTGGCTCTTGGAGACGCGGTGCAATGTGCGCCATGACGCGCTTCATCTCGACCCATTCGAGTTGGTCCGCCGTGAGTAGCATGTTTCCCGAGTATTTGCGAAAGGAACCTACAATCACACCCACAAAAAGCTTCATCATAAAGAAGCTGCCAAAGTATATGAAGACGACGAAAAACACCGAATGCGTGGGAGCCGCATCGCGTTGCGGCTGTGCATCGACTGCGGTCGTGTCCATTGCTACATAAAGCTTTTCGGGCCAGCCCTTGAGCGAGACCGTTTCAATCAACGTCGCAAAGGCGTCTCCAATCGAGTCAAAACCAAAGGGAGGCGGCGCCCAGACGCGAGGCAGCAAGATCCCCGAATCAGCGTCGACAAAGTGGCCCGTGCAAGCTGCGCGGTCCGCCACGCTCGCGTCGTTGCACCTCCAAAAGAGGCCCATAAAGGCTTCCATGCCAACGAGCCCAAAGGTGAAGAAATAAACGAGGAGAAGTAAGATTGTGTAGGAGACGGGCTGCGCTGCGCGAAGCAGAGCGTCAACAATAATTTTCAGGCCCTCGTTGCGGTTGATCATACGCAGAGGCCGCAGAATGCGGCCTGTGCGTAGAACACGGCTTGCACTGCCCCCACTGCCGGCCAAACCCACATAGCTGACAATGAGCACCACAAAATCAAGCCAATTCCACCCACTTCGAAGGTAGCTTTCCGAGGGAAGGACAAAGCCGTACGCGATCACCTTGACTCCAAACTCGAGAGTAAAGACGGCCAGAAAAATCATGTCTGAAACCTCGAGCACGACTTCTAGCAGTCCCGTAGGTGGGCGGGCAGGCGACTCCAGGGTAAGCGAGACACTGCTCAGCATCACGACAAAGAGAATGAAACCCTTGAACCAGGCGTGCTCGCTTAATTGGGCCATGGTTGTTCGCATGGTTGCGTGAGGCGGCAGAACCAAGAGAGAATATTCGCGTCGTTGCGGCGGAATAATTCGCGCAAAGCGAGACAAAAGACTGCTTTTTCTCCCATCCTCTACAAGGCATTGCGCTTGAATGCTGGCTTTGTCATGGGAGCTCTGGTCACCATGGCCCAGACTTGACGAATCCCGGTTGTCGCGGAGTGTGAGCGCCTTTTTATCTTTGATTACTTTCTCCTTTTGCGCGAGGGTCCGGAGAACATCTCTTTCCCTTTCTTCTCGTAACTTTTGTAGGGCATCCGGAGAGAGGCCGAAGTTGCTCATGATGATGACGACCAAAAAGTTGAGAATGATAAAAGTCGAAAAAACACCAAACGTCAAAAAGAAGATGGGTGCTGTTGACCCCATGCTGCTCTCTAGAATCGAGTAATAGATTGGCCATTGCGCCCCACCCGTCATCATTTGAAAGAGCGTCAAGAGCGCTGCTGGAAAGGTGTCAAAGTTCGCTCGTGGAGGCGAGTAAGCCTCGGTAAAGTTACCGCCTGCAGCATCAAGCTCTGCTTGAGTTGGCAGACCAAGCTTTGCTCCATACAGTTGCATCCCCATAATGCCAAAGACGCTGAAAACGAGTCCGCAAAAGAGAATAAGATTCGCAAGCTGAGGAAACGAGTGAATGAGCGCCATGAGGATGCGCACAATATCCGCATTGCGACGAAGAAGCCTCACAACGCGCAAAAGTCGCAAAATGCGCAAAAGAGACAGGTTGACGAAAGAGCTCGCGAAAATGCCCACGACGGAGCTCGTGACCACCACGAAATCAAAGGCATTCCAGACGTTGCCAAGGTATGCGCGGAATCCACCAAGTGCGAGCACTTTGATACCCATCTCCAAAAGAAAGAGGCTCGTAAAACAGAGCTCTGCATTAGACATCCACCGTTTTTCCGACTCGGGCTGCCCATGGTACTCAAACGCAAAAGAGAGACAATTGAGGAGAATCAGCGTGCTGATACAGCCTCGGAAAATGCTAGAATCCGCGATAAGGGCTGCGACTCTTACCAGCGGCGGCCGAGGCGGTACGGGTTTCACGATCTCGCCCACCATGGAGCGAACGTCGGTCACGCGTCGAGTAGCCCGTGCAGTGAAAGTCATTCGTGCGGGTGCGACCATCGCAGACTCGCGCTGGATCTTGAGGCTCATACGGTACTTGCGTTCCTTTGCTTTCCGCTGCGTTGAGGTAAAGGTGTTTCGGATAATGGCAATGAAAATAGAAAAGACCATGCCACTCACAAAAAGATTAAAGACAACAAAAAAGATCACCACAGCCACCGATGACGCCGATGAATCCGTCGCCACCAAAAGCCCTCGCAAATACTCTCCGAGGCCAGCACGAACCGATACAGCGTACAGCGTATTGAGAGAAGCCAAAAATGACAAGAAACCGCGCCCCGGGGAAGCATCGAGTTCTACACACGTGGACGATCCCGGGCACACGAAGCCTGCATCGTTCCCAGGACTGCAATATTGCCGAGGACGGAGTGGCGTCCAGCTCCCGGTGCCAGATTCGTCGAACAGCGCGCAATGATACTTTAATGTGCTTTGCCACAACCCGGACGCCACGATTGCAGAGAGACCGACAAAGTAAAAGTAGAGGAGCATGCATTGCACTACAGCCTTGAGCGTTTTGATGAAAGTGTCAACGATCTCACGAATTCCTTCGAGCATTTTGAAGGTCCGGAGGACGCGCAGCGCACGTAGCGCACGTAGCGCCGTAAAGTTCAGAGCGCTCTCGTCCGTCGCCGTGGCTCCAGGAGCGGTAGCGAGGTCACTGAGCCAGCCGGCGGCCACCACAAAAAAGTCCAGCGCGTTCCATGGATCCGATAGGTAAAAGACGAGACTTTCAAAGGCGAGAATTTTGGCCACGACCTCGATCGTAAAGATCCATGACATTGCAGTATTGATGGCACTGGCAAGCTGAATCTCGGCGGCATAGCGAGCCCCAAGACTCGAGTCCACTTCGAGCAAGGGAGTCAAACATGCCATGACCGTCACGGAAACGAAGATACAGCATGCCAAGAATATTGTCACTGGGCGTCCAAACATGAACGTATGCAGGCGCTCTGCCACGCCAGGTTGATGTGTAGCGGCGGACAGCGATTTAGGTGCATCAAATGTCATGCTTCTCCCCGCGAGTGCGGCCACGCCGTATGCAAGGCGGTCTCGACGAGCTCGTCCTCCCTGGGCAGCTGGAACTTCGATGTCAATGGATCGTTCTTCGCCTTCCTCGAGCTGGACGATAATGGAAAAGCATCGATACCCGAGATCCTCAAGGTCAAGCGCATGTTCGCCCGAAGTGCTGCGCATGTACCTTTGCGTCCTCTCGAAGTTGGCCGTTTCGCGTCCGAGGATGACGCTTTGAATGTCGGCGATGGCAAAGTCCTTTGCATTATCTCGTCGTGATTTGGCATATTTCTCTGTCTTGATCCTAGAGGAAGATGATCGTATTCGCCACCGCTGGAGAGCTTTGCGCATGCCGTGCCAGCTCGATATGGGAATGATTTGCATTCGCGAGGTCGTGGTCATCTCTGCCGCGTCCGCCCCCCATTGTGGTGCCGTTTTTGCCGCGGCAATTTCTAAGCGAAGCTTCGCGCGCACAGGCGGTCCGTGGCCCTGGCCATGCAGGAGCACCTGTGCTCCGCGCGAGCTCGTCAGCAACGCCGCAAAGTCGCGCAAGCCCGACCGGTCCTCGGCCATCGTGACGCTGCCGCTGCCCCGCGGGCAGGCTCTCGACCCGGGCCCAGGTTTGCACCCAACCTGAGAGACACTAGAAATTCCGAGTCATAAAAGGAAACAAGACTCCTCCACTGTCAGGGCTTCTCTTAGAGCCTTGAGCCTGCTAGTGGCATTGACAGTGAGGTCCTTTCTCCCTCAGGCTTTGGCTCTCAAATTATTCTCTCTCCAAGCACGCAAGCACGCCTACATGCAGACAAGCAAAAAAACAAAGACCTAGTAGTCGACCGCCCACCGCAAGGCCGCTACGCGCTATCTCGGCCCATGTATGCCATAGGCCTGAAACGGGCTCCCCTCATGCACCAGCTCTGGCGGCACGGCCGACCGACCATCCTCGCCCCCAACGCAGCCACCTCCGCAGAGCCGTTGACGAAGTGACCCATGTGCGCAACCCATTTGTTTTAGGTCTCTTCGGGTCTGCTTCCGCGCTATCGTGCACGGTGCCGCGGCCGGGATGACGGCGCCGCGCGAGGTGCTTGCGGCGAGCAGACCGCCTCGGCGAACCTGGGCGCGCGCGCGGAATCCGGCGGCGCGGGCAGCGGCGGCGCGGGCCGAGGCCACCGGCCGGGAATGAGACGGCAGCGGTCGTCTGCGGAATCCGGGGCAGCGCCGAATGCGGCGGCGGCCGAGGTGGAAGCCATGCTGCGCAATTCGAACGAATCCGACGACGGCCACGCCTTCCAGCCTCGCGGGGGCGCGGGCGCGGGCGGTCGCAGGAAACACCGGGCGACGCCCTCGGTGCGGGAAAATATAGCCCGCCTCGCTCGCGAGGCGCCGGGGCTTGGTGTCATTTTTGTGTGCAAACTTCTCAACGCTTTTGCGTACTTTAGCGTGAGCACAAACATTGCTCTCTTCCTGACGGAGGAGTTCCACCTGAACGACTCGGACGCAGGAATGCTGTACGGGATCTATGGCGCGGCAATCTCCGTCTACGGCATGCTCCTCGGAAAATACATTGATGAACTTGGAGTGCGTGCGAGCATGCAGCTGGGATTCGCGCTGGCGGTGTTGTCGCGGTTGTCCATGGCCACGACATCATCTCTCTGGGTTGTAAAGTTCAATTTGTACCTGGTGTTGCCCATCGCAGACGCGCTTGGCATCCCTGTGCTGGCGGTTGCCGTGCGCAGACTCGCTCCTGAGCACTTGCGCAGCTTCGCTTTTGGCATCTTCACCGTCATGCTCAATTTCGGAGGCATGCTCACAGGCTTTGCCAACGATTTCTTTACCATTGCAGTGGCTCCTGCCACTGCAGAAAAGACAACTGACGCGGAAGGCGACCTTGCCACTATAGATCTGACAGGTGGGCTTTTGGACGGCGTGAGTAGTCATCGCATGATCCTGCTTGCCTGTGCCGGGGCCAGCGCCATCGGCCTTGCTTTGGCCACCTTTGGACTCCGAGACTCACGCCTAGGCAAAGACGCATCGGACAACGCAAACGCGAACTCCGCCTCTGCTCGCCGCGGAGGGAACGCCAGTAGTGGCAGTATGCTCGGCCTTTTGCGCGACCCATCATTTTTGCGCTTCTTCGCTTTCTCAATCATCATGGTGAATCTGCGCAGCATTTTTCGACATTTGGACGCCACGTTGCCAAAGTACTTGGTGCGAGTTCATGGAGAGACGGTGAACAAGGGTCTGATTTTCTCGTTGAACCCGATCATGATCGTCATCCTTGTGCCCCTCGTATCCGCCTGGACCGCGCACCTAGACGCCTTTCGTGTCATTACGGTGGGTGCTTTTATCTCAGCGTCAAGCGCCATATATCCGGCCATGACCAACGATCTCTGGGCAGCCGTGGGCTTTGTCGTCCAGCTTTCGCTCGGGGAGTCGCTCTGGAATCCGCGTTTCCTCGTCTATCAGGTATCCGTGGCACCCGAGGGCCAGGAGGCTGGTTTCATGGCCTTGGCCAATGCCCCACTTTTCCTGTCCAAGTTACCCACGGGCTACATGTCGGGATACCTGCTGCAGCATTACTGCCCGCCTCAGCCGTTGTGCGCCCCTGACGCAGCGCATTGTCTCGAATGGATCAAGGCTGGAGCTGGCACGTGCGCTAAAACGTTCTGTCTCGATTGCGCCGCGCCATGGGCAGGCCTGTGCGACGCCACCTGCCATTTTTGTCCCCAAGCGCTTCTTGCTGCCGGCGAGCCGTGTACTGACACGTTGCAGGAATGCCCGCCGGCGCGAGAGGGCGACCCGCAGTATATGTGGTTCGTCATTCTCGTAGTCACACTCATTTCTCCTGTGCTGCTCGTTCTCTTGCAGCGCCACATTCGCGAGCCCCCGCGCGACAGGCGCAAGCAACACGATGAGCTTATTGCCATTGAGAAGATGGAGGTCGCTGGTCTCGTGGAGGAAGCTCCGTGACTCGCTCCAAAGGGCGCGGCCCATACCATGTTTTGACAATGATTCCAAATAAAATAGCATAAGGAAGGAACGCCTTTGCGTGTGGTGCCTCTTTGCAACTGGACGTGGCGCATGATAAACTTTGGCAATGATGCAAAATAAAACAACATAAAGAACGCTTCTGCGTGTGGTAACTGTTTGCTCGTGATGACTCGCTCCAACTGGCGTGGTGCATGCCAAGTTGATACAATGATGCAAATTGCAACAACAACATCAAAAGAAACAGTCTACTCGTGCAACTGCAGTTTGCGTGCAAGCAGTCGTGCGTAGTCTTCATGACGATCTTTCTGTCTGCAGCATCAATGCCATCGTCGCTGTTGCGTTGCAAAGCTCGCGCACAATGCAGGGTGTCATTGGGTCACCGCCAAGTCTATGGCGCGCAAGACGTGCATCGATGCGCGCGTGCGCCTTTTCGCTCTTTTGTTTTCTACTGCTTTTTGTAAAATAGAAAAATAGTTGCAAATGAGTACTCACTGAATGTTAGGTCCGGCGCGCTTTTGTTCCTTCATCTTAAGCTTGAGCTGCTTCTGCTTGGAAAGCTTCTTGGGCTTGGTCTCAGGCATCTGGTCAATAATGGTGCGTTGCGCATAGACGCCCCAGGCCACAAGACCAGCAAGGAGTAGGACCACGAAGCCCAAAATGGTGAATGTTGGGTCCGACTTGTCTGAATTTTGGGCAGGATCGACAGCATTGCCGGCCTTGGCATTGGCGTTCTCTCGCCTCATGATGGTCTGAACCTCTTCTTTGCAGTCGTCCGAAAGCTCTTTGCCTTCGGTGTATGCAAGCCGCACCTGCTCATTACACTCCTCGGAGAGTTGAGAAAACAGCTTTTGCAGTCGCTCTACCTCTTCAGCGCTCACCTGTGGCTGTTCGTCAGCGGCACCGGCGGCAGCAGCGTTGTCTCCATCGTTGTCATCGAATTCATCGTTGATATCCATCACGTCGATATCATCCTCCTTGTCCGCACCAAAGACGTCTTCGGACTCTGCGGGTTCTGGGATATCGACCTCTTCGGCCAATACGCTACTCGCGGGGGCGCTCAGGGCGAGCACCCCAACGAAGAGGCCGAGGACCGCGGTCTTCTTGCTCAGCATCACGACCATGGTATGTGCGAAGTCTACTCTTCAGTACTGACAGCTAGCCAGGCAGACAAGCAGCCAGTCAGCCAGGGTCGGTGTACTTTCGCCTCGGGAGCGCACGACTCGCAGCCTGTCTTGCTCCTGCTTCCGGGCTCTTCCCCTTCTTCTTCTCGCTCGCTCGTGCGTGAGCTCGTTGTCGATTTGCTCGACTCGGATTATCGCCGCTGCTGGCCAACGTGGAAGCTAGATCTTGTTGTTTGGCGATGGTGAAATTGCGTTGCGCAGATCGCTCGGAATCCACCAAAGTCACTGTGCGCGTGATGGATGGCGATGGATGGCAATGTGTACATCGTGACGCACGGGACGGGACGGCCCTGGGTCCTTGTGCGAATGGATTTTTTCCCTTGCTGCCCTGACTGAGCGAGCGCGCGGAATTCTGCTCGCCAAAGAAGCCGTTTCTGCGTGTGAGCGCCGTGAAGACTCCTGTCATCCTTGTAGAAGGTAGTAGGTCTCAGCAAAGGAATGAAGAGCTAATCCGCCAAATAGAGCATAAGATCAGCCAGACGAACGAAGAGATAAAATACAAGATGGATGCAGCAGATGAAAAGGAACGAGTGTGGCTTGTAAAAGGTCAGTCGCACTCGTCTATATTTTGGTTGAGAAAGCGTATTGTGTGATGGACGTGGCTTCTCCAGAAAGGAAATGCATGCGATCCTTGTGTTGACTTTCCTTTTCGCCCGATTCATCGCCATCAGTTCCTTTTTCCTTGACCACACGTCCCTCCCTCTTCGAGCTCTTGAAACCTCTAAAGAGCCGCTGCCAGCGATTTTCTTTCGGTCGTCATTTGGATCGATGAACATTTCGTGTTGGTCGACTGTTTGGAGACAGACAGCACATTGCACATTGCTGCAGCTGCTGCTGAGACGGGAGAGCACTGATTTCTTCTTGCTCTCTTCGCACCCTCGTCCTTTCTGACCGAGCATTTCGCTGTCGCCGACCATGGCGGGCCGAGCCCTCAGTCAATCGCCGCGCCATCCTCGCGAATCTCTCGCTCGCCCTGCAGCACTCTCGCTTAGCTGCTCGGCCCAGGCGAGCGGGTCAAAAAGTCCTGAACGCCTCACGCACGAACCTCCGTGCGCAGGCCCTTGCGACGCCCGGCCCATGACCGTCCATACCCGAGCGAACGGCCGGTTGACCCGGGTGGTCCTGGGCCCAGCCAGAACGAGCAATGCTCGATCCCGATGGAATGAATGACCGAGCGAATGAGTGAATGCGCCCAATGAATGGGAAGGAAGACGCGGCGAGCAGGCGCAGAGTAGACCGCAGACGCGAGGCCCGAGGCGAGGCGCGCGGAGGCCGAGGCGATGCGCGCGGGCGCGAGCCGCGGCCAGGAGGCAGGGCCGCCGGGAGACGCGGCAGCCCCCGCCGCGCCCCGCGCCGGCGCCGGCGCCAGCCTCGGGAGCGGGCCCGGCGCGCCCGCGGCGCAGCAGCAGCAGCAGCGGCAGCGGCAGCGGCAGCGGCAATCTCCGCTGCAGCAGCAGCAGCAGCAGCGGCAGCAGCCGCAGGCGCCGCAGCAGCGACCCATGGGCCAGCAGCAGTCGCTGCAGCAGTCGCTGCAGCAGCAGCAGCAGCAGCAGCGGCGGCCTGAGCAGCAACAGCAGGAGCCCGGCTTCGCCGCGCAGAGCTATGTGCATAGTCTCATGCAGGCCATGGGGTTGCCGATACGGACGCAGCAGCAGCAGCAGCAGCAGCAGCAGGCGCAGTCTGGACTATGGCCTGCCCAAGGCATGCATAACTCGGGCGTGGGGCCTGGAACCTCGACGTCGCAAATGCCATTACCCTCTTCAGTGCTGCAGCAGGTTCGCCAATTCCTACCGGCAGGTTTGGACCCATCCGTTTCGTCAGCGTACCATGACAGTCTTCTTTTGCAGCTGCAAAAGCAGCAGGAAGAACTGCACAAGCAGCAGGAGCAACTGCAAAAACACCAAGAGCAGCAATTGCAACTCCAACTCCAGCAGTACGCAAACCAGTCGAACTTTTACGCAAATCCCCAATCACAATCAGCGCCACAAAGTCGTCCCGATATATCTCTGAACGAGCTGCAGCAACGCATACTTAGCCAGTTCGGAGGACTTAATCACTTGCATCTGCCTCAAGCCGCCTCGGGCCCCCATCAGTCTCAGCTCGGGCAGTTTCAGTCACAACAGCCTCCTTCTAGACAATCTCACGGCCGCATTCCACATTACAATGCGCCACTGCAACAAGGCCACAACGTCGGAATGCAGGCGCAGTATGCGCGATCTGGAACCAATACGAACGCAAGCACAGTGCCTTCCTCTTCTTCTTCTTCTTGTTCTTCTTCGTCTCCATCGAAAAAACCGAGGCAGTCAACCCCCAACAAGTCAAGCGCAAGTCAATCCCCGCCAGCGAAAAAACCACCACAACCCATTCAAATACAAAAGCAACCCATGAGCGCCCCTCAGGCACCCAAGGGCAATGGGAGCGCACACAAGCCTGGGCCTGCTGGTGATATAAACGTGAACACCGCAACGCCCAAGAATACCACGAGCTTGGTACCAGAAGGCAAATCCAACGCTCGAAAAGAAGCCCAGACTCAAGCCAAGACGTCGAAGCCGTCCAAACCTAAGGTAACAGTGGCCCCAACCAAGATCATTCCCGTCACAAAGGGTGTCGACGAAAAGACGAGCAGGGCGGCTGCGAACCCTGTGGCTCCCCAAGGGGGCAACGTACCATTGGCAGCGGGTGGCTCGAGCTTTGTCAAGCCCGAAGCTCCGATTCCGTTGCAAGCGCCAAAAGAAGATGTATTGGCGCCGCCGCCGTGGCGAGACGGTGGAGCCCGCGCCGACGTCATTTCGCCATTGCCCATGAACCGCGTGGAGCGCTTCGTGGAGCGGCACAGGCGTTGGAAAAATCGATATTGCTGGCCAGACGAGGAGGCGTCCGAAGTCCTCTCTTATCGCGACGTTCACCTTAACGTGGACGCCGTGACAACAAAACAGCTGTGTGTGTGCCAGTTGTGCAAGTGCAAAGTGGGCGTGACGCGTTTCGCCAATCATCTTGAAACATGCTCGAGGCGAGCGGCGCGGAAGCGCGGGCGAACTTCCGCCGCGCAGGGAAGTGTCGCTTCTGTAGGGAGCACTTCCGTGCTGGCCCAGGCTTCGCAAGGAGACTTGAGCAGTATGGGCGGTGGAGAATCCGGCCGTCTGACTCCATCACTGGCACGATCACGCTCCTCGAGTTCTGCAGCAGCAACAGCCTCGGCGCTTCGAAAGAAACGGAGTCCAAGTACCACGGGAGGAGGCTCCGCCAACAAGAAGGCTCGCGCCGGCACGAGCGCGAGTCTGGGAGCCGCTGCAAGGGCGCACGCCTCTCTGGCGGAAGCCAATATCAAGAAGAAGTCTCTTTCGCTTGCACGAGAAGCCTCAAAGAAGTTGCCGGCGCCCGTCTTTCTGGATGAGAGCTTTCGATGCCGGGCCTGCAACCTGCGGGGGAATGTGGACGATTCGACGATCCTTTGTGACGGATGTGATAGGGGTTATCACATTAGGTGCATCCATCGTCTCGGCTTGAATGTGGACAAGCTTGCGCGCGACGATGGCAAAGAAACCGTCGACGAGCTCCGCGACCGGCTAACCTCAATCGCTGAGCCGTACTTCTGCGTCGAGTGCTTGCCCAAACTTGGCGAGGAACATCGAGGGACGGTGAACTCGCCGACGCTTGGAATGTCGACTTCAGAAAAGGTCAAGCACGGGAGAATTTACGCCGAGACGGGACCAATCGAGTTCATCTGCGACTCGTGCCAGAAACAGATTTCAAAGTCGCGCTGGCGCTGCCTCGTTTGCAACAACTTTGATGCTTGCAACAACTGTCATCAGAATTTTGTCCGCCATGCAAACAATCCGAAGGCCTCTTTTGAAGCATCGATGTCCTCATCACTGAACTCGGAGTCCCCTTCAGGGACCAAGCCGTGCGTGCACCACGGCACGCATCGGGCGCAGCGAATCGCCCTCTGACCACCACATCGTTCGTTCTTGTGCGCATTTGCGATCGTCATGCAAGACTCTTCGTGCCTCGTGACCTTCCACTCTTCACAAGACGTGATAACAAAAAGACCAAACAAACCAACAAACAATCAAACAAACAAGTTTTGCCAACATTTATGTGCGCGTGTCAACGGGCTTTTATGAGAGGAAACTCACCACACAATACAACATAGTGCAGTACAGCGCAGTGAAGTAAAACACGTAGGATCTCGTGCGACAACGAAAGCCGTGCGAGAAAGTCATTGCGCGCCTACGCCTGACTAGCTGCGTCGCGTCGCGTCGTTTTTTGTTTTCGTGCTACAGTCTTCCTCGTGTTTGCTTATATTCGCTCGAACCAAGGTGCACTCAGAAACTTGGCTCTCGAGCCACATACGAAGGATTCGCCGAAGACACCACGATAGATGCAGGCTCTCGTCTGCCTACACGCGCGGATTGCAGACCTGCCGAAGGCGAAGCGGACGCCGACGTTGGTAATGAAGTTGCAGGATCCGCCGCAAAGGTCGCGGAGCTGCTCCGTCGAATCCAAAGAACCAGTGCGAGCGCGGCGAGGGCCAAGGCAGAACCCACGCTTCCCCCCGCAATGGCCGCTACTTCACTTGCGCTGCGCCCCTCGTCGGCAGCGGCGTCCTTGAAAGGTGTCGGGGCCATTGTTGAATCAAGGTCGGTGCCTCCATCAGCGCCAACAGCTCGCAGGATGCGTTGCGCCTGGTTCGCAAAGTTTGCGCGTGCACGATCGTCATCAGCATCATTGTAAGTCCACCCAATAATCTGCAAATGGTCCAGCAAGGTGTACTGATAGTACCATTGACCGGGGACCCATTCCCAGTCGTCGTTGTCGCTGTTTGGGTCAAAAGGGATGCAAGTCGTGCCCGGGTATGCAAGTTGCGGGCACTTGCTGCTTTCCACAGGAACAAGGCCATCGTTTTCGCGCAAAGCCTGAGGCTGCTCGACGTCTCCGATGATATTGGCAAAGGGACTGAGTCCAGCCCACATAAGGGGCGAGGCCTCCTGGGCGTACCCGCAGACCGTCTCTTCGTCGTTGCACCGGTAAACTGGCTGAGTAAGTGACGTAGAGAATGCAAAATAGTGTGTGTCCGGGTACGCGTGCTGTCCAGCCTCCTGCTGCACCAACGCACCGTCGGGGGACAAGTCAAAGGGCGCAAGATCGAGATTGTCGACACTCCAAATCGGCGACTCGCGCATACGCGTGAAAAAGTCCCCAATCGTTTCGTTGGACAGTTTGGTGATATTCCACTGGCTCAGGTCGAATCCATAGATCTCGTCAATAAAGGTGTCTTCGGATATGCCTGCAAAACCGAGAATAAAGACTTCAATGACGCGCACGATGTCCTCGCCCAGCAAGGGCTCGAGCGTGCTACCATCGTGCGTCCCGGAAAAGGATGTCATGGTTTTGATCATGGTGCCGAGACCTGCAAAGAGCGGGGAGAGCTCTTCGGGAGGCGTGGCGTCGATCTCCTCTTGGATGCCCTCCTGCAGCAAGATCTCGAGTTTGCGGATCGTAGACCCACCCATACTGTGACCGAGGATGTGAATAGGGTTTTCCGTCGACCACTCGGGATAGAATCCCTTGCCCGTGAAGTTCCGTCCATATCGATTGTGGCCGTGCCGCTCGCTGTGCACCTTGCCGTAGTCCACAACGGTGCCCATGATTTGCGCGTACGCCTCGCACGCGCGGTCGTGGTTGCTGCTGACGGGGCCGACCTCGGCTTGGTACGCCTCGAAGCCGCGCTCTGTGAACTCGTTGATGTACACCCAGTAAGGGAAGCCAAAGAACTCGTCGGGGGCAAAGCCGCCGAGGCCATGAATGAAGACGGCCACCTCCTTGGCCGCACTGTGTCCGGGCAGGCTCGCTATCGCCGCGATCGTCATCGCCATTGCACCGAGCGAACTTCGCCTCCTCATCGTTTCTTTCTCTATCTCTCTCTCTTTTGCAGTGCTTCTAGAGCTTACCGCGAGAGATCGAGCGATCAAGCAAGCGAGCAAGCAAGGGACCAAGCGAGGGTTGTGTGCTTGGCTCTTGCTTTGCACTGGCGCGGCCCAAGACTTTCGTCAATCGCAGGACTGCTTTCACCTTTTCCCCCGCGCGCTGTGACCTGCTACCTCGTCTGAACCCCGCTCAATCTCTACCTTGCTCAGTAGCTACGCACGCGAGCTCCGTTCGGTTCCAGATCGCAAACTGTGTTCTCCGACTTTTGTCTGTCTGTCCTGCCCCTCGCTCTCGCTGGCGGCTCGAAGATCCCGTTTTGGCCTCTCCGAAACCTCTTTCACGCCGGCACCGCATCTCTATTTTCCCTATCTCCCGCTCGCCGCCAGATTGCGGCCTGACCCGGCGCAGCGTATCCTCCCTCCGCCGCGCGACTTCGATCTCGATCTCGTCTCGCCCCGCGATCCGCCCCGGCCCACAGTCACCCTGACCCTCCCCGCAAATGCGCGCCCCGCAGCCGCCGGTACTTCACTTCGCGCCCTATCTTGGGACTGCAGTCGCGGCCTGGGACGCGACGCCGTCGACGGCATCGCGCGCAGCGCAGGCCCAGACTCGTGCGCTGATGTTGTTGTCGCTGTTCTTGTCGTCGGTGTTGTTGGGCGCGCGTCCGGGCTGGGCGAAGAGGCCCCCGAGCCGGGAGTGGACAGAGGGAGGTAGGGACGGACGGCGAGGATGGCGCTGCGCAGCGACATCAAGAACGGCGCGAGGCGGGGCCGCGGCATCCTGCGCCCGCCGCCGCGCATGGGCGGACGTGGCGGCGAGCGTCATATGGCGAAGCGGTATCTTGCGCGCGAAAAAAGACACCAGCCGCCCGCAGCTGGGCGTATGTCCTCCCTCCCTCGCGCGAGTCAGGGCAGGACGCTTGCCCGAGATGTTCGCGACCGCGGCCACGATCACGATCACGATCACGATCACGACAGCAGCCGCAAGCGACGCGACGCAACGCGACGCTGGAGAGGACACCATCTCGCGCGAGAGGATGCGCCGGACGACAGCCAGCCCCACCAGCTGGGCGACCAGTCAGTAGACTCATGGGCAGAGCACGGTGTAGGCGGCCAAGGCAGTCTGACTACACGCTTGAGCACAAAAGAAGAAGAGTGCGAGCGCGAGTCCGAGCTGCGCGTCCATCGAGCGCGGCTACAGTCTGAGTAACGGCGGCCGCGAGGAAGTACGAGCGCGCTCAAAAAGAGACAAACTCGCGCAACGCACTCGTGTAAGAGCCTCGACGCCGCCACGACGGACGGGGCAATCAAACTCGTATCCGAAAACGCCACGGGGCCGAGCCATCCGGGTCTGCAAACAAGAAGTGCAGACAGTAGGGAGCAGCGCGCGTCGAGGGGGCGAAGCCCTTCGGCAACCGATGGAGAGGAGATTAACGGCGATGAGGGCGTTTTGGTTCTTGGCTCTCGTGACGACGAGTAGTTTATTGGCAGGCCGAGCGAACGCAGACTTCCTCGCAGACTACCTAGACGATAAGACGTTTGGTATCGAGCCGGGTCCATGTCCCGGACCCACCAAGAATGATGATGTCTGCACGGGCGACTGGGAAAATTTGCCGCCTCTTGCCAAGGAAATGGAGATTTGTTTGGGCGATGGCATCTGCGGCAAGCTGGGCGACCTGATCGAGTCCGGCGTTTTTACGGTGTGGCAGCTGCAGTGTAAAAACCTAGAAATCGCCGACATCACCATGAGTCATCTCGTCCAGGATAGCGATCGACTTCTGAGCGGATCGGTCAGCGTTGAGGACATTCGCATGACGTGCACGGGGTGGATTCGCATCGAAGATTTGAAGATCACGCTGGAAGGCATTGGCGTCATTGTCACGTTTGAAGGGGAGTTCACGCTCGACCAGTCGACCCTTGCGGAAGGCATATCGCTGGACCTGGGCCTCGAGTTCCGCACGGATCCGAGCGAGTCCCTCAATGAAGAGCTTCCGGAGGAGCTAACGATTCCGTACGACCAGTGTCTGCTTGAGCCAAATCTCGGCCTCGAACTGGTTAGTGGGAGCGATGGTATCGAAGATCTCATCGTGTGTCTTAATACGTGGTGCCCGGTCAACTTTGGCCTCATTTTGGGCCCGGGCTTTACAGATATCATTCTAGCTCTTATCATCGACGTTGCCGAGGCCGTGGTGAGTGGCATCGTCTGTCAGCTAGCCGAGGAAGCAGCCGTTCTTGGCGAAACGGGCGAGCCAGGTCCGCTCGGAGACGCTCTCTTGCAAATCAAGGATCAAGTTGATGAGTGGGGCCTGTCAGAAGGTCAGGATGTCAATCTCGCTGATCTTGACGCAAGCATTCTCGCCACATCCCCCTACACGCAGGTGACCCAGACAGAGCTGGACAATGCCATTGACTTCAACGCAAGCGCCGCCGTGGAGGCCGTGGCGGTCGCGCTGAATGGCTGGCTGGGAGCCCCAAGCGATCAGCCACAATATGCGCCTCGTCCCGTGGTGAATGAGCTCATTGATCTCGTCACGGACCCCGCTGGATCTCTCGCCATTGATCTTGTCGACCTTGATGCCGCGTTGGAAATTTCGATCCCGCTCAATGTCACCAATGCCACTGTGCGCCTCGAGTACGTGCAAGTCGTTGGTCTCAGCACGATTTCGACGTTTGAGATTCTTGATCTGGGCGTCGAGGAACCGGTCGACGAACGCCTACGAAGAACATTTAACAACACGCTTGGTATCGACGAGGTCTCTCTCCAGGTTCGCGCGTATTTGCAGCTGGAGCGCGGCGATTGGGTCACAGAGTCCTGCCAATATCCGCCTCCAAGGAATTTGTGCACGAGCGACGCGAGCGCTTTTACTTTTACCTTTGAGGTGACAGTGACGGACCTGTTCTTTGAAACGAGCGTGTTGGCGGTGGTGAATCCGGATCAGCTTTCCGACCTGGAAGTAGGACAGCTCATCGACGTCGACTTTGCTGATGAACCTTTTGGCGCCTTTTCTAATGCGCTACGATGCGTCTCGCCTGCTGCGTACGCACTCAACGTGACCAATCTCCGCGCAAGTCTAGGTGCGATTCAGAATCCCAAGCTGATTGACTTTGACGGCGATGGGTTGTCGCAATTGGTGACTGACGCTATTGAGCTCGGGACGGACCTGGTCAAGGGAGCACTCAAGACCAAGTTTCCTGGAATCGCTAACGGGCCGATTCGGGAGCTTGTCAACGAGGTCCTGCTGGAAGACGTCACGCTGTTTGGACGTGAAGCTGGCACGGTGTGCAACCCGTGGCGCGGGCCGTCGGGCGAGGGCACATATTACGTCGATTTTGGAGGCGCCGCGTTTTCTCCCGTGTACGCCCTGGTGAACGAGGGCATTGGAGGCGATCCGATTCGTGACACAGATGTTGACCTGAATGAGCTCCTTCGCACAGTGCTAGAGTACAACGAGGACATGTACCCTGATTTTCCGTTAACGAGCGAGGGCCTTGATGAGGGCTCGTGGCGACTCACAGACGAGTACGATAGCATTGGACGTTTTAGCGCTTATGCCACAGATGACTACCTGTCCTTTACGGATCTGACCATTGGCAATCTGACGTCATTGTACAAACTTTTGCTCGAAGAGTCTCAAGTCGAGGGTCTAAACATCGGCTTTGGTTTTGGCGGTGCCATGGAAGGAGGTCCCGTCCAACCGCTTTCGGTGGCAATCCAATTGCGCGCTGACGTGACCACGCGTGATATTCTCGAACAAGCCGAGCTCAAGCTCGTCTTCAACCAAATGGACTTTGAAATGGAGCTCACACGCTTTGGGATCAGTACAGACTATCTTTACGGCTTGACGGTCACCGAGCTACAGAACATTCCATGCATTCTCGCGGTGCTGCGCGAGTTTGAATTTCGCGAGGCAGCCCGCATGGCCTCGGCCGCCTCCATAAGCTTTGAGGTGACAACGCTGCCCTCTGGCTCAGTTGGCTCGAACAAGGTCTCTGAGGCGCTGCAACTTCTCGAGACGGAGCAGCCGCAGGAGCGGGCGCGCGCGCTCGTCAATACTCTGCTCGACGTTGGGTTTAATGCTGTACTCGAGTCGATAGAGTTTGTTCCGCAACTCCAGGAGGTCACCTCGACCCTGTGCGCTGCGAGCGATCCTCTAAGCGACCTGCTGGACAACATTCCGCTCTCTGACTTTCTGCCCAATGTGACGGCAATTGTTGAGCGGTGCACGGGCCCAATTCTTCCTTTGCCGTCTCTGCAAGAGTCTGAGAACCTGGTCTTTCCGGACGAGATACCGGAAGAGGCAATCAATCTGCAAGAGTCGGCCACAATTGAGCTTGTGCGGCAGGGCCTGGGCGTTTTACAGGGAGATACTTTGGCAAAGGTTCTGACGTCTCTGGCCAACTCGAGCGGAAGCGCGCTGGCAGACCTCTTTGAGCTCGAAAACCCCGACGACCCAGAGGACGGCAACGCCACGCTTGCGCTTCCGCTGGACTTTTTGGGACTTGAGCTGGACTTCATGAACGACTTTAGCCCTGGGTTCCGAGCGGGTGTGAACAGTTTGCGCATCGTTGGATTCAGCCGGATGCTTCAGTCCTTCAGCTTGCTCGAGCCTGTCAGCTCACTAATCACACGGAACAGAATCACTTTTCGGGAGGATGAAGCGGTCGAAATCATCGTCGGTGCTTCGCTGGAGCTGGCTGGGGAGGCTGTCGGTGAACCGGTGGGCTCCGTCGTGCGCGAGGACGTGAATGTTAGTCTTTTCATCCAAGATATCAACCTGGTCTTTGATCTGGTCAGTGCGGTGGACAGCTCGGTGGTGAGCAATTTGACGCTCTCACAATTTCTGCAGGTCGATGGCGACCAAGTCGTCTCGCTGAGCGATCACGTGATTGGGTGCTTATTGAGTGCAGTGTACCGCAATGGCTTGTTCTTGCACAGCCTGGAGCTAACGCTGGGCACGCTTGCGGGCGTGAGTCTGACGTCGACCCAGGAAATTCTTAGCGAGGGCATGGAAAAGCTGCTGGATGCCGTGGTGGACATTACGACGTATTTCTACGCCGAGGTAACGACGAACGTCTTTCAAAACTGCGTGCGCGAGTACGTCAACTCGGCGCTCTTTGCGACACAGAGTCTCTTATCGTGCCCGCCGGCCAGCAGTATCGCGCCCCCGCCGCTCGAGGGCGACGATCGCATTCTGCGGCTGAGCACGTCGGAGCTGCTCAATGGCTTCCTTTCGTTCTGGTTTGATGTCGTTGTTCCCGAATCGTATTTATCGGTAAACGCGGCTATCAACGCGGCGCTGGACAACTTGGTCTTTTTTGACTCGACCCCTCGGGCCTCAGGCGAAAGCGACTCGTTTTTCCAGGAGATCCCGCTCGTGTACAACGGAGTTCAGTATGGCATCGTCGAGGTCGGCCTCGAAGATATGACTGTGCGGCAGCTCGGGACATTCACGGACCTGCGTCCTTTGGTGCCCATGGACAGCGACGGCACGCCATTGTACGCATCGTCTCGCAGTGTATATGTTGATCCAAGGGCTAGCGCGACAGCGCCGTCGGCGGCGCAGATTCCGTACACAACGCGGACGAACATCATGGTCTCTGGACCTGTCGAGGTGAGCGCGAAGCTAACATTGAATGCGGACGGTCTCTTTCGTGACATTCCAAACATGGTAAATGAGCTTCAGGTGACGGTCGCCGTCTCCGATGTAACGATTGGTCTCGAGCTGGTACTCATGGTCGATCTGGTGGATCTTCTGCAGGTGCAAGTCAAGTCATTTGAGACCCTTGAGCAGCTCCCGTGCGCGCTGGTCCCCATCAAGGGTCTGGAGCCATTGGATTTTAATTTGTCCGCGAGTGACCTTGGTCTGACCGTGGGATGTGCCGGCACGTGCGATTTCCCGCTCATCAACTATCTCGAAGATGGAAGGGTCTTTACCAATACGAATGGCGACGAAATTAGCGAGCTGTTCAATACATTTATTGAATATGCCAATGGGTATTTGACGACGCAGGGCGCCCAGGAGCTGATTGACGCGGCATTGTCGAGGACCAGCGATGACTGCGCTTCTGTGGCCGCAGTTGCCGAAGATTTACTGACCTTTGGGGAGCTTGAAAAGGATGATGTGGCGACGCTCTTTGCCTACATTTTCCTCGGTGGCTGCGGCGTGGCCGCCATTGCCGCCGCCTGCCTCGTCCCGCTGCACAGACGTCGGGAGCGCGATCACAAGGCGCGCAAGCTAGCGGGCGTGGCGCCCGTGGATCGCGACGCAGAGCTTGCGGGCGAAATGGCTCTCTTGGAGCTTAGAACGAGCAGTCTCTTTCAGCACCCCGTCACACCGCCGGTGGCGCGCTTTCTCGTACCCTTTGTGCAGATCATGAACGTGGTGGGCCTGGTGATTGCGATCGGGTTCTCGGACGCGGCCAATATTACGCTGTCGGCGACCTTGTTTGGCGCAACGACGCAAACGGTGGCGCTGGTTCCTTTCACTTTGTTCTCAACGATTAACGATACGTGGAACTCGGGCGCGTGGCCGCTGGCCCTGCTCATCACCGTGGCCTCGTGCATGTGGCCAATTGTAAAGAACTTGGTGCTCCTCTTCCTATGGTTTGCACCAACAACGATTGTAGGTGCAGAAAGGCGGCACACGGTCCTCGAGTATCTCGATATGCTGGGCAAGTGGTCGTTTTTGGATGTCTTTGTCATTGTGATCACGCTCGCGGCGCTGCGAAACTACGTGGTAGGCGCGTATTGGACGAGTCTCTCATTTCTAGAGGACGAGGTCTTCATCACGGACATCAATGTGACGCCAGAAAATGGTCTTACGTTGCTTTGTTTCGTGGCAGCGCTCTCGCTGGTGATCAACCATGTTGTCATCTTCTTTAACAACAAAGTGCATGCTTCAAATCGAGAGAGTGAGGCTCGCGCGCATGGCAACGAGGCGTTACTGCACAAAATTCCTGTGTTGGCCACACACAAGGTGCGCGTAATGTCGTACCGATTTGCGGGCACGACGGCCTCGGGCCAGCAACGCGTCGTTGCTCCACGAGCTGCACGAGCGCTGCTTGGCCTCTTGGGTATGGCTTTTCTTTTCATTATCGTAGGCATTACTCTTCCGCTCATCACCTTTGATCTGCGTGGCCTGCTGGGTCTCTTGCTCGAGCTCGTTTCGGAAGGTTCGCCTCGTCTCGCCTCGCAGCTCAACCTCAAGACTTACTCTGTTCTGAGTATGGGCGCTGCGCTCGGGGAATCGCCAACGGACTCGACCTGGGAGGCGGTGGTCATTACCTTTTTCAAAATGCTGTATGCCATCTCGGTCTATGTGGGTCCGCTGTTGCTCATCGTGCTACTCTTTGCGCTCATGGTGGTTCCGATGGATTTGGGCACTGGCCAAGGCCTCTTTTTCTGGACCAAGATCAACTCGTACTGGTCAGGATTGGAGATCTATTTGGTGGCGATCATTTTGACGTTGCTGGAGCTCGGTATCGTGACGCAATTCATCACCGACTTTATCACTAATGACGTGTGCTCACAGGCCAAAGCCGCGATCGAGCTTGCCGTTGCGGATCCAGACACGAACGGTGTGTGCTTTACCATTTACTCGTATCTGGAACCAACGGCCGTGGTTCTCTTTCTTGGTCTTTTCTTTCAGCTTGTGGCCTTTTATATTGTGACGGTGATCGCCTCGGCAGCTTTGGCAGATCGCAATTATGCAGCGTACCGCAACGTGCACAATGATGCGAAACCGAAGCCCATGAGCCGGCTGAATCGTTGGATTCTACGCCACTGCACGCAGTTCGAGTCAGCTGCTTTGCCAAGTAGAGCTACCTCTCGCACTGCGCCTGATCAGGGCCCCTTCACTTTGCTCGACGACGAGAGCGCCTTCGTGGACCGTCCATCGGGGAGTGGCGTGTGCGGCGGTTTGTCGAAGTGGTGTTGTGATTTCGAAAAGGGCCAGCGCAGTGCTGATGCGCGCATTGCTGCGTGGCAAAAGCGATTCGAGGTCGCAGGTACCGTCGCTGAGAGCTCCGCCAGCGATGACATTCAAGTGTAACTGAATGGACCACAACCCCAGATGCAGGTTTCGTTTGGCCTGAAGCTAATTTGTCAAAGACAGTTTGCATGTGATGTTGTGTCTTCTTTCCTCGCGGAGCTTTTCTCTGTCAGCTTGTAAACCCAGATGCTGCGGCAATGCTCGCTCGCTCGCTCGAGCGGTTCTAGACTAATCTAGGCCTATACACTCGTATGAACTTGCGAAGAAGGCGAAGGGGGGAGAACAAAGTAAAGGTTTTCACCTCTCGCGTTCGACGGACTCTCGGACTCACGGTCTAACCTCAGGCCGACACTCCCCTCGGCCCGCCAAGGAGAAGGCGCGGGTCGATATGTCCACCTCTCGTGTTCGACGACGTCGCGCCGCGCCGGCTTCGCTGGAGGAAAATCAAGCGAGCCAGGAGACACCAACGCGTGCGCCGACATCTAGACACGCAAGGGTGTGCAACCTGCTGCTGGCCCGAGTTGACTGGACTGAGAGTGAAGGTATAGGACACCACCGGAGCGGAGAGAAGAGGAGCGGGTGCGAACGGCGCGCGCCTTCCGTTGTGAATTACACCATTGAAAGGCAGGTGTGAATGAAGGGAGGGACGCTCCTCGTGTCTCCTTTTCTTGCTTCCCGTTGTCTTTCCTTTTCCTAAGCTCGAACTGCCGCCGGTGCAGGGAGCGCCGCGCGAGACGAAGGCGCGGGGGCGGAGGCGTCGCCGCACCGCGACTGCCACGCTCCCTCCGCCCTCCCTCGGCCTCCCCTCTCGCCTTTGCGCGCGGCCGGCGCGCTTCAGATTCGGCGCCTGGCGCGGCGGCGAGATGGATTAACAGTAAGTACCCGGTACGTGTGTGCGCGCGCGCGCCGCCACTCGAAACGCGTGCAAGCGAGTGCGCACTGCAGGGACAGCCCGCGCGCGCGGGCGCTGGACACCATCCACTTGAATTGAGGCAGCAGTGATGCTACCGCCAGCTGCAGCGTGCAGGTCTGTCTGCGTCCTGCCGCTTGCGCAGGCAGCAAACCCGCAACTCGCCGCCCTGGCTCCACCGGGCCTTGCAAGGTCGTCGTTGACAGCGTTGGCTTGACCGTAGGGAAGGCGAGTGCACGTCGTTTCTTGAGCGCGCGCACCAAGCCAATGGACCTTGCAAGTCTGCGCACGCAGCTAGTGGAGTTTTTCGTCAACATCTTGACGAACGTCAAGAGCTGGTATGAAGGGTCAAAGTCTCCAGAAGAGCACGATGCAGAGACGCGAGCTCACGACTCGGAGGGGGAAGACGCCTACGAGACTCGAGACGAAGAAGCTCAAGTATGTCCTGGCAATGACCGCGAATTTTTGCAACACATGTTGCGCGAATTTGTAAAACAAGAGGACAATGACTGGAATTTGCGAAACGGCGCGCTTGCCATCCGCGGGCTCGTGTGTTGTGCGCTTCTTGCGCTGTGTCTGCTCGCACTGGACTCCATCGACGATGAAGAACGTGAAGTGCTCTGGAATCTACGAAGGAATTCCTTTCGTTTCGTTTGCACTGGCTTTGCTTGGGTACTGCTCGTTCCGTATGCCATCGAAACTGCCGATCTCACCCGGATCATTCTTAATCGCGCATGGCAGCCAAGCTTGATTGAAAACAGCAGCGACAACGGTACCAGCTCACACCTGTACGAGACTTTCAAAAGAGAAAAGAAATGGCGAAAGTGGATCGCTACAATCTTCATTGACACGTTTGCGAAAAGATTTGATGCTCTTCTCTGCCCACTCCTCGGAGGATTTGTTGACGTGTTATGGGACAGCGACGGCAACAACAACGAGTCCGAGGTAAAACCACCTCCCTTATTCGACGCCGATACCTCTGAACTGGCAATCGGAATCCTCAATTCTGAATCTATCATGACCAGGATCTTCCATACCTTCTTTATCATCGTTCGGGTTCCATTCGAAGCCATGGAAAGCCTGCTGTGCTTTTTGTATTTTTTGTACAAGTTCTCTAGCTGCAATTTTAAGTGTTGCTCCTGGTCAAGACTTGGCGCGTGCGCTCTGCGATGCTGTCGAACTCGTGACAGAGAAGCTTTGCGCGACGATGTACGCATAGAAACGGCGCTGTGGTGGAGGCAATTTGTCGTCGTATGGTTTTTTGCAACGCCGGATGTGGCTCTAACAGCTAGTCTCTTCCCACTAGCCGCGTACCTCATGGCTGCTGCAAACAGTCCATCGGAAATGTTCGTCAATATTGTGGCGGTGCTCTTCTTTGCAGAGCTTGACAACGTGCTGGTCAAGATGCTCCTGTATCCGCGTAAAACAGTGGGTGAGATTGTCGAAGTCTATGTGGATAGGCGTAACGACAAGAAAAATAATCCCGTCTTCAAAACTGGATTTTTCACGCACTACATTGATGGGCATTGGTGTCATTGCGCGGAGATAATGGATTGTAGGTGGTGTGCCTTCCAAAACAGAAGCAATGCAAGTATATCGACATCAAACTAGTAAAAATGGATTTATGATGACGCCGAGCTGCGCGGGCAACCTCTTTTGCGTAATTTCGTCGATGTACGGGAAAGATAAACGGTCGGTGGAAAACTTGATCGTCTCCGTTTCATGCAATCTTCATTCTTGTTTCGTACAGCGCGGCCAATGATGCGAATGACTTCTCGCGTCGAGCTCATGTCGCAGCTGGCTGCTTGCAGAGCGGTTCACTGGCTGACAAGAGACTTCCCCTCTCTTCGCCTCTACAGGCTGCTCCAAGTTGCTCTTCGGGCAATAGTGTAAACGTCACACACACGTTACAAACTTGGACTCAACGATGCGGGTGCAGGGTCGGAGAAAGGGGGGGGGGGGGTAGGGGGGAGGGTGGAAAGTGGTTTCGGAGAGACGATGAGGGACGGCGCGCGCCCGCAGCCCGTCGCGGCTGATGCGTGATGGCAGCCAGTGCACAGCAGCAGTAGCCCGTGCGGCAGCGGTGCGTCAGCGGCGCGGCAGCGGGCTGCGGTCGATGTCAGGGTGATTGGGTGAACGAAAAGAATGAGTGTACTGCAGAGCCTGGCTGACCCGTCTCACAAATAACGGCGCGCGTAGGCTTTACTCATCGAATTTGTTTTTTCTGATTATTTCCCCCGGATAAATGGTTGGCTAGGCCTAGTCGTGACTGTCCACGACGCGCTTGCGACGAAAGAGTTTCGGGATGTCCTCGTTGTCGTTGACAGGATCGTCCTCGCTGTCGCTGCCATCATCTTCGCGATCGAGAGCAGGACGTTTGGCCTCCTCGTCAGCCTTGAGGACCTCAGTTTCGTTGTTTGCGGATTTCTTGGGGATGATCTCGGTGTTGTCGCCGCACGAGAGAAAAGGGTTTTTATAGACCTTGATGTTGGGGTGATTCGCCCAGAGATTGCGATGGCGCTGGAAAGCGCGGATTTCTTTGTTGACGAGTCCCATCTTGAACGTCCGCGGGTTGACGCAAACACAGTCAGAGCAGTGGTAATAGCCCGAGTCCAGATGCTCGCCAAAACTCCAGCTATGGTTGCTGGCGCGACCGGTGCGAACCGCACGAATATTGGCCCAGCGGTAAAGACGCGCGGTAGATCGCGTTCTGCACTTGATGTAGTCGAGATCGAGAAGGGCCGCAATGATTCTATTGTAGGAGCGCACCAGGATAAGATACCAGTCGACGGGCTCGTACACGTACATGATGGCTGCGACACAGTTGCGAATAAAGGGGCGAGGGACGGTGTCGCGTTTGATCTTGTTGAGCTGCATGGGAGCTTCCAAAAGAAGGAGAAGCAAGGCCACGGGAATGTCAAAGATGATGGTCAGGAGACCGCCCACGATACCCAGAATCTGTTCAATCAAGGCAAGAGGCAGGAGGTAGAGTGAACAGTACTTTCCGTACACGAGGCAGTCGACGGCAATCTTGGAACAGGCCGGAGACGAGATCCAATAGCAGAGGTAGCCGCTGGGAGCCCCGGGCGAGGCGAGGTCGACAAAATCCTCAACCTGGCCATTGATGTTCTTGAAAGCAAGCTGGCTGCGTCCCGATCCGATTTCGTCGTCGGTGAGAGCAAAGTGATTGAGCGGGCTGTACACGTAGCATCGCTCGCGGACTGCGCGCAAGTCTCTGATGCTCTGGCGAAAATATTTTTGAAAGCCTTTTTGACTCGCCTTTTCAACGTAGACGCGCGGATGCTGGCGAGGATTTTTGGGGAAATCGGATGGGCTGTACAGGCTGTAGATTCCTGCAAAGGCAGTATGCATGAGCAATATGCAGTTGAAGCATGCTGCGATGGAGATGGTCAGATCCGATCGATTCATGGCGCAACACGCATCGCCCTGCGGATGCATGATGTTGAGAAAGTTGGAGGCGGGTTCGTCGGTGGTGCAATTTACTGGAACGCCCAAGATGGTCTGGTTTGCAATGATGCAATCGTCGTTGCTTCTGTCAGTGTTGCCTTGCCAAAAAAAGAAGACATCGGAGATTTCCGCAAAGGATGCAATGAGGGAGATGAAGACTGTCTTGGTGGATAGCATGCGGTCTGCCCGTTGGTATACGCGGAGGCTCAGGGACTCGTTGCCGTGAAAGCGCGCCACGGCGCCGAGCAGAAAGGCGCGCGGGGGGATCCACTCCTCGCTGGCAATGCCAGCCACGGCAATGCCGGCGACGATGCTAATGACGGGTTGGTCGAGAACAGTGGAGAAGGAAAGGATAGCGGCGACAATGGTGATGATAATGGCAAGAATGGCGTCGGTGGGGTCATCCTTGTGACGCTCTTCGAACCAATCGTCCCATTTATCTTTGCTGACGCGGTTGAGGTCGCTGACGAGGGCATGGGTGATGTGCCGCTTCGTGCCAAAATCGTCGAACCAGTTGACGTAAAAGAAGATCTTTTGGTACGCACTGGCGAACTCGGCCGCGTGAAGTGCCTCACGCGGACGGGCGATGCGGTCGTTGTTGCTGCGCAGGACCTGGTCGAGCTCCCAGATGAGCTCGTATCGCGGCGTGCGCTTCTTGGTCTGGGCTTCGTCCTTGGGTCTTTTTTGCAGCTCCATGAAGAAGATGGGCAGATCATCGCCCGTTCGGTCTTTGGCGAAGACGAACAGCGAGAACGAGGCGTCGGGAAGCAAGTTGATCAGGTTGGTGCTGAGGAGTTTTTTCCAGAGCCAAAAGTCGCTCCACCTTTCCACGGGGTTAGAAAGGGGCCGTTCTCGACTGCCGTTTGCGCGGATGCTGGGCATGCAGTTCGAAAGTCCGAAGCACGCGTTCGCTCCGTCGGTTTCTACATCGGAAAGGTGACCGTGCCTGCCAAATTCTGCCTCTGCCTCGGCGCCCTTTTCGACCCAAATCTTGCCCATGACGCTTTCCACGTTGTCGTTGAGGACCTTGACGGAGTAAGTGAAGTTTTCGTTTTCATCGTTGACCTCTACTGCGTACGGGTCCACCTCTGCGAGCTCTTTGATGAAGCGAGAGAAGCGCCATGGTCGCGGGTGGTCGAGGAGCCCTTTCACAAGCTCGTGTCGCTGGGCTGCGTCCAGGTGGCCGTCCTGCTGCGCGAGTCTCTCGAGTACTTTCCCGTCGAGTCGGCCAGGGTTACGCGTGTACTCCGCGGTGGTCTCGTTGTCAATCTTCAGATAGCCTGCCTGGTTCATCTTTGCGTTGCGAGCTCCGCTCAGCGTATGGTACGGGTCTCCGACGTTCGGGCTCTGCCACCGCGTCCGAGCAACATGCAAGTTCTCGCTGGTGCCGGCAGCCATGAAACAAAGAAGCACGCGTGGTCCAACCCTGTGTACCCCGGGTACCTGGTCCCTGCGCGTGCGACCTCGCTTGATGTAGACTTTGGCCTAGTAACGATCTAGGAGGCGCATCGGCGCGTGCCGAAAACGTGTTCTCGCACGCACACTCTGCGAGACGAATACACTTTGTTGACGTAGTCTTAGCGTTGGAAATAGGTAGGCGCTACGAGTAGGGGGAGGTGTGCGGGCGTCCCCCGGTCGCCGACCCTTCGTTGGCTTCGAAGAATCCCTCGCTCGGCTGGACCGCTGTTGCTGCAGGCAGAGGTCGAGCACCAGCAAACATACAGCCAGCTGCAGGCGGGCAATGCACTGCCACTCCCTCGTCGTTTCGTTGCCAAGGCTGCGGCCGGTCCGAGACCCGAGCGGATTTGCCGCCGGCTGCGGCACGGCTGCGGCTCGACGACCAAGCTGCCTTTATCAAGAAAGAAGACAACTTGCTAGCCACACCACAGCCACATGCCAGCCACCAGCCAGAAGAAAGATGATACAGACGGGATGGTTTGGAAACACAACCGAGCACGATAGATGGCTACTGGATAGATACCTTGTCCAAGTCAGAACTGGAAGACCAAGTCAGACCTGGAAAACCAGGGGGGCTAGGAATAGCGCTGCCATTGGCGACAACGACGCGCCTGGACCCTTTGTAGAAAACGCATGCGTCACAATCTTAACGTATAAGGCGTTTTCATGTTCTTGCGGATGCGAGATTGGCAAAAGAGCAAAGTAGCACGCCTTTATCGACGGCCGCTGCAACAGCGACGACTTCTTCGACCATCATGTTGCCAGTTAGTACTTTTGTGATGACAGCAAAAAGATCAGAAGAAAAAAGGAAATCAAAATGAATGACTGAAATCAGAGGAATGCAAAAATTCGATTATGTGGCAAGTTCACCTTGCGCACCCCCCCGGGAGGGCGCTGGCGAGAGAGGACCTTACTGGTTCATGCCGGTCTTCTCCTTGACCCACTCGGCGGTCTCGGAGGCCTTCTCGACGGCGGCATCCTTGGCGTTCTGGAGGGTCTCGGCCATGGACTCCTGGGTCTCCTGGGCG
>BGKB01000244.1:12910-66580 GCA_003116975.1 Aurantiochytrium sp. KH105 | reverse complement strand
CCCCATGTCGAGTGAAAAATAAATAAATAAAAAATAAAAAAAGCTATCCGTTACGGTGAATACAATCTTGTACTTGATCGACTTGAAGTCACTTTCAAGTCTGCCTGCCCCACGTTCCCTGTCTGACGGTGAGTCATGGCATTTCTTGCTCAGCGCACGGCGCCGAGACAGACAAATTGACTGATCTGCAACACGACGGCAGCCGCACGAAGATGTTTGTGAACCCGCTGACGGGTCGCCTCGTGGAGGCTGAGCTGCGCGCCGACGACCGAGAGCTGGACGATTTGCGCCACGAGGTAGAGGAACGACCATGGCTGCAAAAGGTCTCGGTGTGTAGAAACAAGCTTTCAAGCTTGCAGCCGCTCGGAGATCTGCGCGACCTGGTGTGGCTCGATGCCTCGGGCAACAAATTGCTCGAGGCTCTCGACTTTGCGGCGCCGCGCTGCTCGATGCAACCCGAAGCACCCTTTTCCTCTTCCTCTTCCTCTTCCTCTTCAACTTCATCATCTTCGTTTTCGACTTCGTCTCTATCTTTAATTTCAAGGTCATCATCCTCATATGCAGGGTCTTTATTGTCATTTGCCGATGCCGAACAAGAGGGGGAGATTGTCGACAAGGAGAAAGAACGAATCTGGCCTCAAGGGGCAGGATGGACTGGGTCAAATCTTCAGGTTGCACTACTTGCCCATAATGCCATCTCACGACTCGAACAAGTTCGAGCGCACGTAAATTTGCGCGTGCTGGATCTCAGTCACAATCAAATCGGAAATGTGTGTGACCTGTCCCCACTCCAACACCTCGAGGAGCTCGACCTATCACATAACTGCCTCGACACGCTAAATGGACTGGGTTCGCTCGAACAGCTTCGAGTGCTTCGAGTCGACCACAACTACCTGCGCGACCTGCGCGAAGTGAGATTACTTCATCGTTTGCAGGAGCTTACGGCTGCTGACAACGAGCTGCGACACCTCGAGGGACTGGAAATGTGCACGAGTCTTCAAGTATTGCGCGTTCCTCAGAATCGTCTGAAGCAAATCGCTCTTTTGGCTCCTCTGGAGCACCTGCAGATGCTCGGCACGCTGGAGCTGCATGCTAATCCGTGCGCAGGCAAGACCTTTTACCGGCTACGCGTTCTTTACAGGCTGCAACAGCTCGACTTTCTCGATGGCGAAGAGGCGACCCCGCCTCAGAAAGTTCGTGCAAGGTGCTTGTTTGGCAGCGATTTGGAGCAAAGAATGGCCAACTTTGCAGAGATCTTTCCTGAGCGAGATTTCGTTGCCGAGGTCGACCCTTTCCGAGACGAGGAGGAGTGGGAGCGTGAAGTGGTCACAGAGACGGCAATCGGACTCGCTGTGGCTGTCACGAGCCAGGCCGCCCGCTCGTGCACGGCATTACTTTTGCCTCGGCGCCTGGCAGAGATGCTTGTCGAAGACGTTGTGGCCCTCGGGCTTGCCACCGTGCTCGAGCAGCGGCTAGTACCATAAGAAAAGAGAAAAGTTAAAATGTGCAAGAATGAGACGTAACTCACATGAATTCTCTCTCTACACCGATTGGTGAACCCTCCTCTTCCCCTTTGACGAGAGTGGCACGTGGAGAAAAGGAACATGTGAGAAGTTTGAACAAAAGTAGTCTTGTGAGTAATGTTTACATAATGTGGCAGCTTGTCTTTCCAGAATCAATGTTAACGCCAGGGCGCGCAGACTTGGGCGAGCGCGGATCGGCGGCCCGACCCGGCTTGGATGCCTGCATGCGTCCCACTGCATCAATCGAGAGGGCCTCGAAAGCTTCGAGTACATTGATGCCACTCTTGGCGCTTGTTTCATAGAACTGAGCGCCAAAAGCCTCGGCGGTAGCGCGGCCTTGCTCGGGCGTGATGACGCGTGAAGGCAGATCCACTTTGTTGCCAAAAAGGACAACGCAGACGTCTTGACCCGCATGACTGCGAATATTGTCCATCCAGTAGCTGATCTGTTTGAAGCTTTGCTCATTGGCAGCGTCGTAGACAAGCGCAATGCCGTGTGCGCCGCGATAATATGTGCGCGTAATGACATGGAAGCGCTCCTGACCGGCCGTGTCCCAAATTTGGCATTTGATGCGCTTGTTTTGAGTCTTTACCGGGTCCTCGAGATACCGAACCTTGAAGTCGACCCCGGCGGTACTCATGAGGTTTGGCTGAAACTGGTTGTCGGCGAAGCGAAGCATGAGGCTTGTCTTTCCCACACCGCTGTCACCCAAGAGCAAAATTTTGATGTGATGATCGTAGCGGTCCAAGGAAGCTTCTGCACTGCTCACGCTCGAGCCTTCGGCGCGGCCGCTGTTGCTCGCCCCATCGCCGAGCTCGCCATGATCTCCACCAGCCGATCTGACGCCATCCACTTGGGAGAGGTCCGAGTCGAGACGACGCGGTCGGTCCTCGAGTGAGCCCATGGACGCCGATGAAGGTGCTTGGATCCCACCACTGCAAATTGCTGAAGGGAAAAAGGCTGCAAAGGCAGCGCGGAGCCGGTTCAACCTGCCCACGCTAGGCCCTCGCCTGGCCGGGATTCGTTCCACACGCGCGGAATCCTTGGTCTCCACGCTCTTTGCCTTGGCGAGCTGGGAAGATGTATACTCTGAAGATTTCGTGGAATCCTTGCCTTGATCAGGAGGCTTTGCTTGACCGGGAGTGGCGGAGGACGCTGTTGTGCTTGACGTAGGTTCGCTAGAGCTCGTGTCTGCGACTGGTGCGCTCTTTGATATTTGGTCTTGGCCTCCTTCCTCTGCTTGTTCTTGCTTTATCGTTTCGAGCGTTGCGCTGGCGCTTTCGTGGGTGTCACCGCTATCCTGAACGCCCTCTGCGCCCGGTTCACGCGCCCCTTCTGCTGTGGGTGTCTGACCCGCGTTCAAAGGGTCTCCGCCATTGTCGCGAGCTCCGTCGGGAGGGGTATTGTGCGAAGCGGGGTTCTCGTCATGATCGTCCGCGACGTCCTCGAACGAGAATTCATAGGTGCTCTCGGACTGGCTGGATCCATTCTCGCCGCTGACCGGGAGATCTGTGCTGCGCGTGTCATGGGCATTCGCAACGGGGTCCAAGGAGGACGTGTGGGGCGCGCGTGGAGGCAGGCCCGAGGAGGGCGCCGCCGACGAGGAGGAAGACGAAGATGCGACGAGCTTGCGTCTCGAGGACGACCCGGTGAGCGCGCCGGAAACACTGGAGCGCTTGCGACGACGACTCTTGGACGCGGCGCTCGCCGAGGCTCCGCGTGAAGATCCGCTTGTGCGGGAGGTGCCAGCGGGACGCAAGGTTTGCGGAAGGGTTTCAAGTCTGCTCTCTTCCTCTGCCTCTTCGGCGGACATGCTGACGACGGGCGACGGGAAGAGCCCGCTTCCGGATGTTTTCAGGCGCGCGTTGTACTTTGTGTGGTCGAGGTTGGTGATAATATCGAGGGTTTTGGCCGAGAGCTGAGTCTTGATGTGTGGCTCAAAGCCCTCCATGGAGTCGTAGCTGGACATGCCGCCCCTCCCGGGGTTGCTGAATGTGTGTGCTCCTGGCGCCGGGGACGGCGGTGCCAGATTCTGTGATGCGGAGACCAGGTTGTCCGCAGCAGTGGCGCCAGAGCCGGTTCCGGTGCCGCTTGTCTCGACTTTGCGCAGGAGGTCGTCCTCCTTGAGACGAAACTCCTGGTCCTCGAGTTCGTTCACAAAGGACTGGCTGCGGTTCCGGCCTCTGCGCTGCGTGAAGTCTTCGAGCTCGAGGTCGTCGTCGTCTTCTTCCTCCCCATCTACATTGCCGTTGCTGTCCGCCACGCTGCGGTGCAAGTTCTCCTCGCCCTCCTCCTCGTCCCTCTCCACCTGGTCGGGCCCGCGCAGCATGGTGCTCTCGCGCTTGGCTTCGTTTCCTTATCTCGCGCTCGCACGCACGCACGCACGGACGGACGGACGGGCGGGCGGGCACGCGAGAGGCCTCGCGCGGGCCTGTATCCTGTCCGCGCCAGCGGAGTCGGCGGCGGCGGCGCGGGTCGCGAGGCGGAGTCTGCGCTGCCCGCGTCTGGCGCGTCGCGCGCGCGACGACCAGGGTCTGCGAGGTCGCGCGAGCGGGGGCGGGCGTGCGGGCGTGCGGGCGTGCGTGCGGGCGGGCGGGCGGCGTCTTCCCTGCGCGGCCGCGTTCGTCTGCGCGCGTGGCCTGGCCTGGCCGTGCCTGGCCTCGAGCGCGCGGCGCGTCTCGCGGACTCTGCGTCGCCCGCGTCGCGCCCGCGTTGTCTCTTTGCCGGGAGGGAGAGCGCGGGCCCACTGTGCGCGCCCGCATAACCCACTTGCGCGCGCGCTATACCCGACTTGCGCCGGGCGCGCGGCACTTGCGAGAGCTCCCCGTGCCAGAGTGGCTCTCTCGGCGCCTGTCGGGCAGTGCGGAATGGCGCGATAACCCACTTGCGCGCGGCGGCCGCAAGTGGGGAATGCAGGGAGGATACAGTGCGGCGCGCGGGACTCGCTCTGGTCGAGCAAAGCGACGAAAGATGTCGTCGGCATCGTCGCCATGGCAAGAGCATTGTCCACGGACGGCCAGGCCATGACGTGTCCAGCAGCAGGCTGCGGGGCTCGAAGTCCACCCTTTTCGCCACGGAGGCGAGACGAGACGAGCTCTTCCTTTCCTGAGGACAAGCTGCTGCTGGTCGCGGGCGGTCCAGCGGCGCACGCGCGTTGCTCGCGCAAGCTTTTCCTGCGTCGCCTCGCATAGTCTCGCAGACTAGTTTGCTAACTGCGGGCGCCCTCGAAACTAGTTTCCCACACTGTTCATCCTGCGTCCGCCCCGCGGCGCGCGACCGTGCCGGCGCACCTTCCTCGCGCGGGATCCCGGTACGCGGGCGGGGGCCTCGGCCGAGCCCGCCTCGGGAGCCCGCGCGAGGGCCGGCGGCAGCGCGGAGCCCGCGGCGCGGGACCTGGGTTTGCGGCGGCGGGCGGCGGCGCGCGGCGCATTTCGCGGGCGCCGCGGCGTGCGGCGGGCGGTTAGGTTTTCCGGGAGGTTCGCGCTGGAAGCGGCAGCTTTATGGGGGAAAAAGGGGGGGAAAGGGGAGGAAGGGGGTGTGCGCTCGCTTCCTTTTTTGGGCGGGTTATGTATGACACGAGCTAGGTTTGCGATTGCTCTTACAGAGGGCGTGCGCAAGAACGGGGAGAAGGACGAGATGGACGGCGATGAAGACGAGGAGGACGCGCGCCTTGAGAAGTTGGAATCACGCGAGTTGACTCGCGGCTTCGCATCAAGCTTGCGGACGAGGACGCCGCGCGGGCTGCGGCTTCCTGCGCTGCCGCGTTCCTGCGGCGCCTGTGTGATTGATTGATTGAGCACGACAATGCATGCATGCAACGCAGCTGCTGCCGCCTGCAGCGGGACAAGCAGCGTCGAAACCAAGCTAGCTAGCTAGCTAACTAGCTGGCTGGCCGACGACCTTCTCCACGCCAGCCAGGCGAGGCGGCCGCAGCCACCCGCTCTGTCGCCGCCGCCGCCGCCGCCGCTGCTGCTGCGTCGTGCGAGCCGCAGTCGCGAGGTCTTCTCGGGCCCGTGCGTGCGCAAGGGAGGGAAGTCCTCCTCCTGGTCTTCTCCTCCGCTGCGTAATAAAAGATACTCCGCGCCAGGCAACATGCAGGCAGGCAAGCGAGCGAGCACCCCGCGACGCGACGCGCGACGAGGCGAGGCGACGCAGCGGAGGCGGCAGACCCGCAACGCGGCGAGCAGCGGCAGCGGCCAGGTGCGTGAAGACGGCGGGGGGCCGAGGGAGCGAGCGAGCGAGCGAGCGAGCGAGGGAGCGAGGCAGCGAGGGACGCGCGCACACCGGTCATGGCGAGCGAGGCGCGAGAGGATGGCGTGAGCCCAGGGAGATGCGACGCGACGCGACAGCGGCAGCGGCAGCGGCAGCGACAGCGACAGCGGCAGCGACAGCGACAGCGGCGGGGACTAGTGCAGTAGCAGCAGCAGCGACGAGGAGAAGAGCAGCGGCAAGAAGGAGAAGAAGGAGGGGGAGAAGAGCAGCAGCGGGTACGAGGAGGAGGAGGAGGAGATGGATGAGCGGCAGCGAGGAGCGGACGAAACTCCGCGAGCCTTGCAATCGAGTGCTGGGCGAGAGGGAGACGGACAAGGAGACGATCGTGGTCGGCGAGAGAGAGAGCGAGGGAGGCGTGAGCGCGTAAGGGCGTAAGGGCGTAAGGGCGTAAGGGCGGGCGCATGTGGCAGAATTATTCGACGCGCCATGGTGGATACAGACAGGGCCTTCCGCGCGCGTTGGGGCGAGCGAGCAGTGACGCAAGAGGGAGGATGCGATGTGATCGGAGATGGAGAGAAGAGAATATCAAGTGATTGACTAACTTTAATCAACAAACGCCAGTCGAGCAAACCAAACCGACCGCTTCGTAGTAGCGTGGATAGAGTAGTGCACGCAGACGAGCAGCAAGATAGATAGATAGATAGATAGATAGCGAGCTAGTCAGTCAGCAAAGAGCGAAGAGCAGAAGAGCAAGATGTTTGCGACCGCAGCGCTGCGCAGCGTGGGCAAGCCAAAATTCGCCCTGCGCCGGCTCACGACCGTGCTCAAGACCGGCGACGCCCTGGAACTGGTCCAGACCGAGAACATCGGTCGCAAGGCCATCGCCAAGGTCGCGCTGCAGCCCGGCACCGTCATCAACGTCTTTGAGGAACCCGTCGAGTCGCGGCCGACCATGCACACGGTGCAGTTCGACGAGACGACGCACGTGGCGCCCACCCTGGGCGCAGAATTCATCAGCCACGCCTGCGCCGATACCAACACCCGCATTGTTGTGGACGAGGATTGCCGTAGCGCGTCCTTTGTTGTGACCAAGCCCGTGGAGGCAGGCGAGGATCTCTTTTTCAACTACAACACCACTGAGTGGGACATGAACTCGCCCTTTGCCTGCGCTTGCCCGGCATGCCAGGCTGCCGGCAAGACGACCAACGTTCAGGGCTTCAAGTACCTTACGATTGAGGAGCGCACCGCCATCATCAAGGAGGTCAGTCCCTTTGTGCGCAGCAAGAGTCTGCAAGAGGTCAACGAGTACAAGGCTCTGCTTGCCTCTTTGGAAGACAACACGGAGTACTTTGCATTTGACGAGGAGAGCGAGGACTGTGAAGCCTCTGCATAGAATTACGGCCCACACACAGAGACAGACACAAGCAGAGAGAGAGAGCGTAGAATCGAACTCGGACTTGATGCCTTTCGCGAACGGAAGCAAGAAAGTCGAGAATTGAGGAGGAAGGGGAAGGCGGGAAAAGTCGGGATGGATGGATGAATGGATGGCCGATTGATCCATCGATTGATCGATTTGGATTAATCTATTGCCCAGCTCGCTGATCGGCCAGCTGGCCAACTGGCTTTGCTGACTGACAAACTGGCCGACCGCCGCCCCATCAAGATTTCGCATCAACATCATCATTTATAGTTTCAATTTTTTTCCTTTTGCCAATGTCGATCCTTCTCTCATCTTTGTCCATCGTGTTGCCAACATGAGTTTTGAAAGTCAGTCATGACACGCAGTGATGAATGAATGATCAATCTTCTCCGTAACGCGAGTAAGCACGGTAAAGTTCATCATCTTGCCAGCTTTTTCGAATCAAACGTTTACAAGCAATGTCGATCGATAGCTGTGAATGCTCAAGTCTAGCTTTCACGATGAGCACAGGAGCCATAGCCCCAATCAGGCTTCCACGTTTACGGATTCTTGCAAGAAACGCTTATCTCGAAAAGTGGGCGGGGACAAAACATCAAACAATCAGAGAGAAATCGTCAAGATCATCGTCATTGTACAAAAGGTTTAGTTGATAAAAGAGCCGCGAGCAAGCGCTTTTCTCGCAGGTCGGCAGAACGCAGGGGGAGGGGGAAAAGGAAGAAGAGAGAGGAGTTGTAGAGAAGAAAGAGTGGCGACTGAGCCCAAGTCTTAGCTGGTGAACTTGGTGACAGCCTTGGTGCCCTCCGACACGGCGTGCTTGGCGAGCTCACCGGGAAGCACAAGGCGGACGGCGGTCTGGACCTCGCGCGAGGAGAGGGTGGCCTTGTCGTTGTACTTGCCGAGCTTGCCGGCCTCGGTGGCGAGGCGCTCGAAGACGTCGTTGATGAAGGAGTTCATGATGCTCATGGACTTCTTGGAGATACCGGTGTCCGGGTGCACCTGCTTGAGCACCTTGTAAATGTACGACGAGTAGGTCTCCGTGCGCTTCGAGCGCTTCTTCGACTTGTCGCCCGAGGCCTTGGTGGCCTTGGCCGCCTTCTTGCTAACGCCCTTGGATCCGCCGGCCATCTTTCCTGCTTGGTCTTGTATGCAAAAGCTGCTGCTGCTGCTGCTGCTGCTGCTGTTGTTGTTCTTCTTGTTGCTCGAGGAGGTTTCGGGTTTGCTTCGCCTAGCCGCGCGGGACCCTCGTCCGTCGCGCGCGCCGTCTCCGCCTTCCGTTTCTTTTCTTTCTTGCTTTCGCTTTTTACTCTCGCCCTCGCTCTCGCTCTCGCTCTCGCTCTCGTTCTCGCCCTCGCTCTCGGTTCCTACCCGTCCCCTTAGCACTCCCTACTCTCCGGTAGCGCGCCCGTTCGTTGGCCCCCCCGACCCAACCCTGCGCGCGCGGGGTTTTGTTTCCCGTACGAGCGCGCCACCCTTGCCTATTTTTCCCGGGGGTCCAATGGCTGGCGCAGAGACGGTGGAATGAGCGAACGCCGGGTCCGGTGCAGCCGCACCAAACAAAACCCCGCGCGCGCAGGGCCGACGGGCCGCGGGAAAGGGAGAAAAGGAGAGAAGCGCAGCAAGAGCGGGGAAAAAAAGGGGGAAAAGAAAAGGAAAGAAGCAGGCGCGATGAAGGAAGAAAGGGAGGGAGAAAAAAAACGAGAGCGCAGCGCGAAGCGAGCGCGGCGGCGAGAACGGCGAGCCGGAGCAGCAGCAAACCAGCAACTCGAGCAGCAAACCAGCAACAAGAACAGCAGCAGCAGCCAGAAAACCTCAAGCAAGCAAGCAAGCAAGCAAGCAGAATGTCGGGCAAGGGCAAGGGCGGACGCGGCAAGAAGGGCGGCAAGGCCACGACCCGATCGGCCAAGGCTGGTCTTCAGTTCCCCGTCGGCCGTATCGCGCGTTACCTCAAGAAGGGCGGCTACGCTACCCGTGTCGGTGGTGGCGCCCCCGTGTACATGGCCGCCGTCCTCGAGTACCTCGCCGCCGAGATCCTCGAGCTCGCTGGCAACGCCGCTCGCGACAACAAGAAGGCGCGTATCATCCCCCGCCACATCCAGCTCGCCGTCCGCAACGATGAGGAGCTCAACAAGCTCCTCGGCAACGTGACCATTGCCTCGGGTGGTGTGCTCCCCAACATTCACGCCGTGCTCATGCCCAGCAAGAAGAAGGCCCCCGCTGCCTAAGCGACCTGTTTCTGATCCATTTACAAAACATAAAAACCCAACAATTGCATGTGTACATTATCAAAAACAACAATCTGCTACTTCTTCTCCCCTTCCTCCGTTCCCTCGCATCCATGAGCTCCATCCATGATGATTCGTTTGCCTTTACATTTTCCTTGCGAGTATGTCGCGATGGACAAAGACATTGCCATCGTATCCAGCCGTTAAAACCAAGCCATGCGACCTGGAGGAAGAGCATGCAAGCGCGCTCAGTGGGCCTTCGTGCATGTGCTCTTGCAAAATCTTACGGCCCGTCTCCACATCCCACATCCACAGTTCGCCGCGCTCCGATCCGACACAAGCGTACTTGTTGTTGTTGTTGTTGTTGTTGTTATCGTCTTTACGCGGGCCATACAGTTTTGCAGGAATGCGCGCGCTTGCGTTCACGTGACCTCGAAATACTTGGAGTACCCTGCCCGACGAACGCTCCATGAGGCAGATCATCCCGGGGTCCACGCAGCCAATGAGGACGCATGACCCATCCACAGACGCGTCCAGGCTAGCCAAAGAAGTACTGCTGCTACCAACGTTCGTGGTGGCAATCTTCCCAAGGTGGTCTGTGGTGACGAGACCGCGACGCACGTCAAATGTTCGAAGCGTCCCATCCACGGATGCAGCCAAAATCTCAGCTTCGAGTACGTGTACTGCCGTAAGACTGTCTCGGAACCCGCGCAAGGTCATCACGCCCGCCGGGTTACGAGAGCGCAGGTCGTAAATGCGCGCCGTACAATCCTTGGCGCCAGTGACGACGAGATTGTTGGTTGGTGCAAAGCGCGTCGTTGTGAGTGGGCCTGCGTGTCCGTAGAGTCGCTGCACCACTTGCTGTTCTTCGACGTCCCACACGAATCCGCACTTGTCGTCGCCGCAGCACGCCATGGCGCTGCTGTCGTTGCTCACGGCAACGTCCACGAGTGGGTAGCCGTGTGGACCTGCAAAGACGGCGATCTCACGCGCCGTGTCTGCGTCCACCGTAGGATTGAAGAGTCGCACGCTCTTGTCTGCGCCCGCTGTCAGCGCGTAGCGTCCGGCAAAGCATGCCGCCAACACGCTCCCGCGGTGCCCGCGGAGCGTCACGCGCTGCTGCTGTTGCCCACGCTCTTGCTGCCCACGCTGCTGGCCCACATCCACCTCGACTTCCTTGCCCGTCATGCCGTCGCGTCGAGCCCCGAGAGCTGCTGCGACTCCAGCGCTAGCTGTTCGCGCGCGCCCAGGCGTGCTCTCCTCGCGCGCGTACTCCTCCGCGCCGGGCCTGCGTCATGCCCTCGCGCGCGCGAGCCCAAGGCCGCTCGTTGGCATTCTTCTTCTGCATTCTTCTTCCTTCGTCTCGCTTGTTCTTGCAGTGCAAGATCGATCTCGACCACGAGAAAGGGAAAAGATCCGGTGGATGACGGGCTGCGGCGCCGGCGTCGCCACGTCCGAGTCCGAGTCCTACAAGTTGGTGATGAGCGAAGCCGCCTCGCGGCAGACGAGAACGCGCACTCAGCTGCACTGTGTGCGTGGAAAATCCCGCCGGCATTGGCTGTCGGTGTCGAGGTGACTGACTGCCTGCGTGCGCTCGGTGAGATAAACAAACGGCCTGGGTTCGAGATGTCGAGAACGCGGCGCTCAGATATGGGCTTCTTGCGCTTGAGTGGCGACGACGTGAACGTGCCGAAATCAATCAGTGAACGGTCCGAAGTTTGGGCCTAATTTGGCCAGAAGCCAGGGCGCGGCCTCCCGGGAAGAAAAAAAAAAAAAAAGATTGTGCAAAAACATAAGGTAGGTCGTATGCGCAAAGGTCCGACTGGATGTCTGGAGACCCCACCTTGATAGGCCGCATGGGCTGAACGAAGGCAGGAGCTCCGAGCTGGGACGCGACCAAGACTGTCCGACGAGTTCGACCGTGATGATATGGGGAAAAAGATCGTGCCGCGGTGGGCCCTCGACGTGCCTCAACATTGGCATTGGGAAGAGAATAGCATCGCAATTAATCTGATGCCGCGGCGTGTCCGCAGCAAGAGCGGACCATAGTGCTTGGTCGATTCCAATGTCCATCCTGTCTTGGAGGATGGCAAAAGTCGAAATCTGAATGGGAATAACCAAAGGGCTTTTTTTATTTCTTTATTCTCCCCAGGCTTTCTTCGCTTTCTGAACGAGTCGAGGCCGACTCAACAGTAAGAGCCAGCTCCATGGAACTTGAAATTCCTGAAAAAAAAAATCAAGAGTAAGAGAATAACCTGCATCTGCCCAACTGGCCCTCGTCTCGTGCTGCGATGAACAAGCAAAAAGCAAACCAAGAAAGCCAACGTTCCGAAGGAACAAGCGAGCACACATGAGAAGCAGGTCGACCGCGCCCCAAACTATGCGGCCCCACGGACATTACAATGTGATAGCATGGGCTATCCTTCACATGGCCATCGCCTTGTTTCTTTGCTCGCACGGCGTCAGTGCCGTTGATTGTTCCGCGATGCAAGAATGCAACCCCAAAAGCCGCCGCATTCTCTTTATCCTGGATGGCAGTCTGAGCATCAACCAAACACACTTTGACATGGAAATGATGGATTTTGTCATTAACACATACTGCGGCTTTCGCAACACGGCCGGGGGCGTCAAGTACGAGGCCGGCGTCATTACCTTTAACCAGTACATTGAGACCCGCATTCCCTTTACAGAATTCACTCCCGACGAATTCGAAACGGCGATCAACACCTACGTGCGATACCAGACCCCGCTCCGCTGCTGCACGACGCACGCCGAGGCAGCCATTCTCGCCAAGGAAATGTTCAAGGCCCGCGGTCTCAATGATGGCTACGAAAACATTGCCTTTTTCGTGACGGACGGTCAGCCGTTCATCAACTACAAGTTCGGTGAGTACAGTGTGGCCGACGACTCGCGATCAAGACAATTCTACGACGATCGTGGACTCTCCTTGAGTGGATGGACCCAGAACAAAAAGGGTCAGCGCGATGAGATGCGCGTCTCGTACGCCACGCAAAAGGTGCCCAAGAAGATGCGCGACCTCAAGAACCTCGGAATCCGCGTCTTTTTCATCGGCGTTCCGCACAATGACCCCGACAAGAACGTCAACATTGACTACTTCAATGGCAAGCTCGCGAACGACGAGATCTGCTACACGAACGAGGATGTGACCCCATCCCAGACCTCTTGTGGCACGCTTTCCTACAGTCCGCTCGTCTCCGAGCCCGTCGACGACCACGCCTTTGGCGTCGAAACGTGGGACATGCAGCCCCTCGTCGATAAGGCTCTCGACAAGATCTGTCTCGACTGGTCGGATCCTGGCGCGGGGTGTTTCGACGTCAAGCGCGACGTCATGATCCTTGTCGATACCTCGGAATCCATTGATCCGGCTCGCTTCTCGGATGAGATGTTGACCATCATCATGGGCGTGGGCGATCAGGTCGGCTATGGCGCCGGCTCGCGCATTGGAGTGGCGACCTTTGGCAGCGAGGGCAACACGGTTATTCGCGTTCCCATAAAGGAGTTTGGCGGTTCGGGCAAGTTTGCAACAGCAGTTGACAATAACCTTGCCGACATCACCTTGGAATGCTGCACTAACCTTGCCGAGGCCTTTGAAATGCTTCAGGGCTACTTGCGCGCCAATTATCGCCAAGGGCAGGATAAGCTGGTGCTCGTCCTTACGGACGGGACACCCTTTCAGAACTTTGGCACCGGGCCTTACATGTGGCGCTCTTCGGAGGCTTTGTGGCGGCTCAATCGTTGCCAGTACGTGACGGAGACTGTCCCGATGGCAGCCTCGCGTCTCCGTGCCGATGGCGTGCGCATTGCGCTCGTCGGCGTTCCCAACGTGGATAATCGCGCCCCAATGGAAGACTATTTTACGGGTGCGCTCGAAGGTAGTCAATGCTGCGTGAACCCCGATACCAACGCGGCCTGTCTCATTGATAGCGACTCCGAATGGTGCTCTGGTTCCTATGACGCGGGCGGGACCGTGGAGTGCGAGACATACACTGAGCGTAGCGTTGTGTCCCCCGGCAGCTACAATATCTTTACGGTATCCTCGTGGGATGTGGCTGCTGCTTTGGACAGCATCGGAAGCATGCTGTGCTATACAAACGCGTACCCAACGCCACCCCCGACTGACTTTGTTCCAACGCGGCGTCCGACCGAAGCTGGTGCGGACACTGGGGAGGACACTCGTTCTTTGCTGCCCGTGGATGTTCTCATTATGTTTGACCACGCGGAGACCACTACAGCGCAAGAAGATGCATGCGTTGCGACCTTTGGTCTCGAGAGCTGTCAACAGCAGCTCTTCAACTTTGCGAACAAGGTGCGCAAAGCTCTCGAGTACAATGGTGCCATCTTTAGTATGGCGCTCGTGTCAACGTCTTGTGCCTGGGACAAGACACTAGGCGGCAGTGTGAAGTGGAAGGATACGAAGCGAGGGATTCGCAGGCTTATTCGCGCTGGCCGTGACACCACACGGGCAGGAACGCAGTGTCTTGCTCCGGGTTTCAGACGAGCACGTAAACACATTCTCAATGATCGCAAGGACCCTCTTCGGCCCGTCGCCGTAATCTTGCTCACGCACAAGGATGCTACATCGAGCGACACGAGCGCAGCTCGTTCCAAGGCGGCTGCCCTTCGAGACGATACCGCGGCAGTCGTATATGCGGCAACGGTGGACCCTGATGACAGTGATCACTTGAGCGATCTCGCCAAGCTTACAGGCGCGAGTTCCCGCGTTTACTCGGCACTCTCGGGAAATGGCATCTATAGCATGCTCCAAGACTTTCTCGCAAGTGTCGAGGTGTGATCCTTGGACAATGGCAGAAAGCTTCCGAGGGAGGGAAAAGAGATACTCACTGCATCCAGTTTCCGTGACGTCAAGATGGAAAGAAATAAAATGAAATGAAATGAAGTGAATTGAAGTGGGACTCGAAAGGTGTGGGCGTCGAAGCGACCGCCTCTGCCCATCAAGTCAGTCTCTTTTTCTTGGCGTAAACGCAAGACTTGAATGCTTCGGCAAAGTTTCCCGTGTGAAGAGGGGCTCCGTTGGTGGCGAGACAAGTCTCATTGTTCTCTGAAGCAAAAATACGCACTGGACCTACACGTCGCGGGGTCTTCAGCCTCGCAGGACATGTGTCTTTTGCTTGCTAACCACCGCTCATTCTGGAAAACTGTTGCAGAGAAAGAGAACATAAAACTAATAAAGGTCATCGTCAAATGATAAAAAAAGGGGGGGGGGGGTAGGAAAAGAAGGAACGAAAGGAAAAAAGAAAAAGAAAAGAGGGCAAGGCAAAGAAGTGCTCGTGCCCTCGAAAGAATAGGAATCAATGGTCACCATGGTCACTTAGTCGATTGCCGTGAAACAACGCTGCGAAGACCAAGGCATGTGGGAGTTCCCTGGACTAACGCCCTGCAAACGCGCGTCGTTGTTATCTGCAAAGAATCGAGTTACGGCCACGCTCTGACGACGACGCGGCGTGCGCTCCCGGAACGGATGGCGGTCTCCGTTATCGTGGCGTTGGCCGTAACGAGCGATGCGCGAACTGGCCGCACCGCCTTGAGGCGCAAAAGCTGTGCCATCGTGACCTGGCTCAAGAAAGCTGGCGGACCCAGACACGGGGCCGCCAGAGTTGAATACGGGCAGATTGCTATCGCTATGTGACCTGCCCTTGAGATGCAGTCCTGCCCCGGAAGATGCCACGGAAGGTCCGCCTTGCAGGCCACTATGAAGTTGTGATTCTGTGGTAGGCCGCGGGTGTTCCTGGACAAGACTCGCATCGGAACCGCGGCCTTGATCTGCCCAGGAGTGCAAGGAGTCGCCGGAAAATGCCGAGCGCGACATCGGTTGCTTGGACTTTTTGATTTGTGCAGTGCTCAGCTTGAGTTTCTTCTCGCCACCCTTGCTTTCGCCTTCCACGTTGCTACCGCCGCTGCTGCTTGCGCCGCTGTTGCTGCGAGAGCCAAGAGCACCACCGAGGGCCAAGGTAGACCCTGCCTCTGTACATGAAGTGGTGGTCGAAGTTGAAGAGAGTGTCGAGGAGGAAGATGGGCGCGCGGAGGCCAACGCAGTCTTGGTCGCGGTGTCCCGCGGCTTGCGATCGTTGGCCTGGGGCTTGCGCGTGCTTTGCGTAGCGTCGGGCTCCTCGTTGCCGGGGGAAGAAAAGACCATGTCGATGTTTGTAAAGGATGGCGCTGGCGCAATGGGCGAGAGCATGGCATGGCTCGATCCGGAAAAGAGACCCGATCCAGAAAAGGGCATTGGACAGTAGTCCATGTCGACCATGGGCGAGTTGGTGCTTGAGCTGCGCGATAAGGACGCGGGCGTGCCTGATGCAGTACGCTTCTGACGAAAAAGAGGTTGTTGCTGCTGCTGATGCTGTAGCAGCATCTGTTGCTGTTGTTGTTGTTGTTGTTGCACATCGTGTTGAAGGTTGCTGGTGGTGGCGATGTTGCTAACGTCATCTTCTTGGTCGTGGTCGAAAAAGAGGTCGAGCTTTGGATAAAACCTCCTGTTCATGCTGTGATCGCTGCTGATGCTACCGATGCTCTGCTCGCGGTGCGCGAGCTGAGGAAGAATGGGTGTAGGAGGCTTGGAGACGCTAAAGCCCATGACGTCGGCGTCGCCGAGATACTCATCCTTGACAAAGGTGCGATCAAAGGCGGCCATGTCGTCGTCGCCGTCGTTGTCGCCATTGTTGTTGCTATGGTGGTGATGATTGTCTTTGTCGTTGTTGACGCTGCGCCCGTGCTGGAGAAGAATATCGCTGAGGTGGCTGTCGTGATTACCGCTGCCTTTGCCGTTGCTGCTGAGGCGATCGTAAAAGGCATCGAACTTGCTGGACTGGTGCGAGGCAGAGCCGGGCAGCGATGCGTGGAGGGCAGGCGAGACGCCGCCCGAGGCTCTCGAGGACGAGGACGAGGACGAGGACGAAAAGTGCCCTTGAGAGGAAAAGCCAGAGCCCGGGGCGAGAGGAAGCGTAAAAGGCGAGGGCGTTGCGCTCGCGCGAGACCGCGAGAGGGGCTGCAGGTGCGGCAGCAGGGGTGTGAGTACCGAAGACCGAGTGGCGGACGTCAGGTACGAGGTCGTGGTCGTGGTACTGTTGGCAAGGGCGTTGGCATCAAGCAGGGGATAGCGAAAGCCTTGTTCCGAGGACGCCGTGCGGCGCTTGGCCTTTTCTGCGGCCATGCGGTGCAGGAGGACCTTGAAGGAGCGCATGTTCTCGTACTCTTCGCGCGTGCATGCGTGTTCGTAGCACATGCGTTCGAGAATGAGCGAGATCTTGTATTCCTTGGGCTTGTTGCGCTTGGTCTCTGGGACAACGCCGCGGGAGATGATTTGTGCGATCCTCACAAACCCGCGCGTCCTCAGCGCGGCGTCTTCGTCAGGTCGCTGCCATGCCGTGGCCTTGGTATTGTCCAAGTCCCCGATCCGCATGCCGCCTTGCTGGTGGTCCCCTTGGGTCTGTTGTTGCTGCTGTTGCTGTTGCTGTTGTCGCTGCTGCACGTGCGTCTGCGGCTGCGGCTGCTGCTGCTGCTGCTGCTGCTTCGGACTCGACTTGCTTCCGGCGCTGGTGCTGCCGCGTCTCTTCCTCGCGGTCGCCATGCTTGCTGTCTTCGCCGTTGCCTGTCTGCGCGCCCGCCCGCGAGCCTGCGTGCCTGCGTGCGTGCGTGCGTGCTTGCCTGACGCCGTGTCCGCGATCCCGCGCTGCCGTTCGCCCGCTTCGCGTCCGCGTCCCAACCGACTTTGCTCAGCAGTTCGTTCGTTGCCAAGCCTGCCCCGGTTCCGTATACGTACGTACGTAGTGAGCAGCGCCGATGTAGCGTATGTACTGAGCGACGCAGGAGCTCGAGCGATGCAGGTCCGAATGTACGCTGTCTGTCTCTCTGTCTGTCTCTCTCTGTCTGTCTGTCGGTCGGTCGGTCGGTCGGGAAAGCAGGGTCGCGTCGAGCGCTCGCGCGGGACGCCGCGGCGTGCGCGCTCCGTCCAGTCTGCTGCAGCTGGCCGCTGCGAGAGGGCGAGCGGGGAGGCGCGACTGGAGACGAGGACGACGGGAAGGAGCAGGAGGACCACACGGAGAGCGGAGAAGAAGCGCGGGCAAGGCACGGGGGGACGGCCTCCGCGTCTCTGTCTCTGACCGTCTCAGCGCGCGCTCTGGCCAGGCCGCACGCCCGCGCGACGGTCGCGCGAGGAGAGAAGAGCGGCGGCTTGGCCTGGCTTGGCCTGGCTTGGCTTGGCCTGGCTTGGCTGGGCTTGGCTTGGCTGGGCTGGGCTAGGCGCGTGCAGAGGAGGAGCGAGAGAGGCGCAGAGATGCAGCGCGTGCCGCACGCGCTGCGCGGGGCGAGCGAGGCGCGGCACGTGCAGCGCGCGGGGCGGCGCGACGGCGCGAGGCCGGGCGAGGCCGAGCCGCAGCCGCAGCCGCAGCTGCAGCCACGCGCAAGAGCGAGGGAGCGAGCGAGCGAGAGAGAGAGAGACCCGCGGCGCGAGGTCCGCGAGGTTCGAAAACGAGAGAGGCCTGTACCGCGGCGAGAGCCCGCTCCGCAAGCTCGCCTCGCTCGCGGCAGCTCGCAAGCAAGCTCGCAAGCAAGCTCGCTAGCAAGCTCGCTAGCAAGCTCGCGAAGCCCAGGGGCGTGCTGCGGAGCGCCGGCACGGCAGGCGGCGCGGTCGCGGGCGCGCCTCGGGTCTCGCGCTTGGCGGTCTGCTCGCCTCGCGGCTGCTCTCTGCTCGCTGCCGCTGCTCGAATTGCACGCACGGGCTCGAGATCACGCAGCGAGGAGGCTCAGGACGCGAGCCGCGGCAGCGGCGCGCAGGCGGACGGGAGGCGCGGCGCGGCGAGGCGGCAGGCTGCGTGCGGCGGCCGCGCGGGCTGGGATCGAGGGCCGGGAGGGTTTGAGATGAGCTGGCTGGGCTGTTCTGGAGATGGGATGGGATGGCACGGGATGGCACGGGATGCGCGGGAGGGGCCGAGGAGCAGGGCAGAGCAGAGCAGAGCAGAGCAGAGCAGAGCAGAGCAGAGCAGAGCAGAGCAGAGCAGAGCAGAGCAGAGCAGAGCAGAGCAGCTGCAGGCGGCGCGGCAGGCAGGCAGAGGCAGGCGTGACGAGTGGCGGCACGCAGACGGGGGCAGTGTGCGCCGCGCCACACCGCCGCGGAAAATGGTTCGGACGGGGCCGGAGTTCGAGTTCTCCTGGCGGGTGGGTGGGGGTTGCCTGCCACCTTGCCACAGTCAGTCACTGTCAGTCAGTCTGACTCAGCAAGTCCGGAGCGGCGGCCACAGAGGGCAGCAGCTGTGGGGGGACGTGGGGAGGGCGGCGCCCCGCAGCGCGTCTTTCACCCAGCCGCTTGGCCGCAGCCCGCACCGCACGCCAGGCCGCGCGAGAGAGGTGAGGAAACAGATGAGATACATAGATGGATGGATAGCCAGTAGATAGATACGTAGGAGAGGGATGGAGAGCGCACGGGCCGCGACGCAGGCCGAGTCGAGCTCGGGCAGGCTGGTGGAGACCGGCTTCACAGCCAAGGCGCGGAGACCGTGGTCTCGAACTTGAAGTTGAACAACATTCTTGGCTGCAGGCTTCTTGCGCGGCGAGCGAGGGAGGGTCGATGGATTCGAATGGGATGAATGGGCTGAGCGTGGCGTGACGCCTGCTTCGGATGCTTGCTTGCCTTGCTTGCTTCCTGTTCGAGCTTGACGGGCGCGTGCGAGACGCTCACCGGGATCTATCTATCGCGGTCTCGAGGGCAGCCAGGCCAGGACAAGAATGTAGTAGTAGGAGCCCCGCTCCTCGATCGACGAGCGGGAAAGGCGAGGGCGCGGGAGCGACCCTGACCACGCTCGAGATCATGCGTCGTGGCGATGATCACGGGCGGCAGGGTGGCTGGCCGAAGGACGCCGTCCTCGGAATGAGGCGCAAGGGAGCAGGCGTCCGAGGTGGCTGCTCTGCGACAACAACGACAAGAACTTCTTCTTCTTCTTCTTCTTCTTCTTCTTCTTCTTCTTCTTGTATTCTTCTTCTCTGCTTCATTTACGAACTACTTTCCCTTTTTCCTTCCCCGTGACGATGGCATCATGAGGGATGACAGATGGCATGACAGCCAGATAGATGGTGTACAGGCAAGAACTCTGACCGACATTGAGAGTAATACATCGATTGGCTCCCGTGGATCCCGCCGCCCAGACGCCGACCGCGCAGGGTCTGGCCTAGGACTGTTTGGCGAAGGCGGACTTGCCTGTCATGGCGGCGAAGTTCTTGGCGTACTTGGTCTCCTCGCAGCACTTGCGCACGTTCTCGGTGCGGCGGTCGTCAGGGTAGGCAAAGTACAAAAAGTTCCTGCGTTCGGGCGCGTGGAGGGGGCGCGTGCCAGCATGCATGCATGTATCCATCCATCCATCCATGCATTCATGCATTCATGCATTCAATCGTTCAATCACAGTCAGGTCAGCGAGCGAAGGTGATGGTGGCGAGACTACGAGAACAACTTACCCAAATTGTCCGCTCGAGGTGATCGGGACGCGAATCGTGGAAGGGTCTTCCGCGCGGGTCTTGAAGCCGTAGCTTTCAAGGATCTTAGTCGCCTCGGCTGCGGAGCATGGTTGGTGCAATGGGATGAGTCAGCGGATCGGAAACGTCAAATAGAGAACGTGGGGAGAACTCGAGATGAAGAGCAAGCTTTGCATGTCAATTCGCTTGTTGATTCGAGGGGGAAGAGAAACGTACCGTCCTCTTCGGGAGAAAGCTCTCGCCGAAGTTCTGCTCGAAATCCTGGCGCCTCAGTGATGCGGTCCTTGCGCAGCGCATTCAGGTTGCAGGAATAGACGCGCTTCTGCTTGCGCAGCGCATTGTCCTCGCGTCGAATCACCTCGCGCCAGATCTCGTTCATCGAGACCTGCGACGGCGCATCTTTGCTCGCCATGTTGAGCTTGCTTTTTGCTTTGCTTGCTTCCCTGGCTTGCTCGCGAGCTTTCCTGCTCCGCGTGCGCTCGTAGCTCGCACGCGACGAGCCACGCGAGGTTTCTTCGAACTGCTTTTACTTCTTCTTCGAGTTCTTCTTCGCGTCACGTCTCATGTAGTACTTGGCCTACGTTCCAGCCAGCAGAAACCAATGAATGAATGAAATCCTGCGTTTTCCACTTTGAGCCTCGGACGACCTAGTGTCGTCAGTTGGCAGGGCCGGGCTGGGGGCTCATCAAGATGGACAAGAACAACCAACTCCGCGCCGCAGGTAGAGACACAAGGCTATTATTATCTCGGCTTACCATTGGCATAGAAATGAAAGCTTGCCACAAAAGAAACTATCAGACAGAAGAACGAATGAAAGGAAAAGCCACGCGCCGCGGACTCCGAGCCAAGTCGAAAAGGTCCGTTGATCGTTGCAAAACGTTACGCAACAACCGCGAGCCGTTACATTCCGAGCGGCTCGAGGTTATTTGTCCAAGGGGGGGGGGGGAGGAAGAGGAGAGCGATGCTCAGAGGCTACTAGTGACTTCATAAAGTACGTTCTCACCACCACCGCCCCCTGGTCTTTGTTACCTTGATAGTAAATGCGACTCGTCTCGTGAAAGGAGACAAAGGTCCACGACAAGATCGATCAGTTGCAGGCGAATGATTCATCTTCAGCTCGTCCGGCTGGTCTTCATATGAGCGTCGGCGAGACGCGAGCGTAGAGATCAAGTTTTGAAGGGGGAAAAAAAAGAGAAAGCGATCATGAAAGAGACGATGCCGCATTTTCTTCGGCCTTAGCCCGGGATGCTGCGTCTTGCCGAAGACGGCTACGCTCGAGAGCAGCCTTTTTCCGTTCGGCCTTTTGCTGGGCGAGACGTGCTTGGAGGTCGCGACGCTCTTCTTCAAGTCGTTCTGCATAGCGACGCTCTTCCTCTTGCTTTTCGCGCAAGAGGTCTTTGATGAGACATTGCATCAGCGAGGCATGGGAGATGGCGTGGGGAAGCTCGAGGCTTCGTCGCTCGCATTCCTGAGATGGGCGAGGTCGATTGACTACGTTAGTGTCACTGCGTCTCGTCTTTGGTTAGATGTTTTCCCTTTTGTTGGGATCGTCTGCGGACAAGAAGAAGCATCCGCACGTACCTGTCTAAGCTCGAAAACTGTCGCACAATGAACGTTGTCGAGCTTGAACTTGGAGTCGTCTTGGTTGGCCGCCATGTTCTTGTTGCAGCTGATTGGTCTTGGGGCGCGTACAAGAAGCTTCGTTCGAGTACGATGGGTCGGTTTGGCCTTTTGCGACGCGAGGTAACGTGATGGATGGTTCGCTCGTTGCTGGGCTGCTGCTTGTTCGATGGCCTGCTTGCTTGCTGGCTTGCTTGCTGGCTCGCTGGCTTGCTGGCTTGCTGGCTTGCTGGCTTGCTGGCTTGCTGGCTTGCTTGCCGCACCAGCCCACGAACCTACGAGCCCGACTACCGCTGGCGTCCCGTGTTTGTCAATTCTCTGTCTGCCTCGCTTCTGGGTTTGGGACTCTACCCCCGAAGTGTCGGTTGAAATTTTTTAAAGGCCTGCCTTCGCCTGCCTTCTTGCAGATGAGAGAAGAGGTGAGTCCCAATTTTCGATCATTAAAAGAAAGCCCAACTGGCACAGCAGGGCGACCGCGCGGCGGCGCGCGCGCGTGGCGAAGGGCGCACCGCGCGTGTATCAAGCACTCGCGGCCGATGGACCTCGATGACGTCGCGGAGCGAGGCAGCAATGTTGACTGGGACAGGTGAGTACCCAGAGAAAAATCTGACGCTCGGATTGGGACTAACGTGAACGACCAAACACCAGAGCTCTCGAGGCCATCTTAAAGGCTATTCAGGCAACTGAAGATGCGGCTTCGCGCGTCGACGCTCGCAACGAAGACCTCACAAAGCGCCTCGTTACGCGCGAGCTGGTCTTTTCTGGTGCAAAAAGTATAGGCTTGGCAAGAAACCCCAGTGATCACGATGCCCAAAAAAATAACAATGACGGCGACGACGAGGTCGGCAATGACGACAACGACGACGACGACGACGACAACGATGATGATAATGAAGATGATGATGATGTTGCGCAACAGGAACAACAACAACAACAACAACAACAACAACAACAACAACAACAACAACAACATCAACAACAACAAAAGCAGCAAAGAGAAGAGCGCGCGGAGGACCAGGACAAATACAGCAACAACGAAACCGAAAAAGAGCGCAAAAGCAGCAGCGGCATCCACAGCGACAAGGATCGCTTTCAACTCACCTCTGGATGGAAAGAATATACTGGCGGCTTCGTGGAGAAGACCGACTGGCATTCTCGAATGAAGAATCTTCGCGACAAGACACCAAAGGCACCCGTCCCAAGACGCCCGCCAGGGAGCCCGTCAAGGCGCTTGGCTTCTCGTCATCACCAGCAACAGCAGCAGCAGCAGCAGCAGCAACAACAACATCATCAACAACAACAACAACGAAAGAGTTTCAAGCGCGAGGAGGACGACGAAGCTCATCATCGTCAACAGCACAGTGCACTCAATAGAAAGACTCCTGCATCACCGCGGCCGAGCCCGGGTCGAAGGCTTCGCGAAAGAGACACCGACCGGGTCTTTTCCATCGCATCACCACACGACTCCATGACGTCACGCATTGCCAACGCATACAGCCCTGCCTTTCGGCTTTTGGAAACCGAAGTCAAGGACCTGAGAACCTTTCCCAGCTCGCATCAACGGCATAAGAAGCGGCCACGCCCCGCGTGCGCTTCGTCGAGCCACGATGTTCACGCATGCGCGCCTCAGAGGCTCACCTTTGCCCTTCCCTTGGGTCCAAACCAAGACGAACGCACCACCCGCGTCCTTTATCTGACATCCTTCGATCTGGGCCCCGGCGTATGCGGTCACACGTGCGCGCAAGGCGAGGCACGCAAGTTTCCGTGCTTGCTTCAAGACGCCGAGTGGGTCGCGGACACGCATGCGAACCTCAGTGGCCGCAACGATCAAGGAGAAACACCTGCATTTCTGCAGACATTTAGCTCAATACGTAGAGTTGCCATTCAGGTTCCATGCCAAGTCTTGGCGTACGATCCCGTGGCGAAACTCTACACTATTCGCTTGAGCTTGCACGACGACGGACACTTTGCGCAAAAGCTTTGTCCTCGAACCATATTACGATTTCGCAATGAGCCTCCGTCCTGTTTCCAGGCACGTGTCCAGCACGCCGACGCCTTACGCTTCGTCCATGGCATGACCTGGAAGTACCAGAACTTCCTCGATACGCATCCTCGTCAAAGCGATGCATATATCCTTTCCAACGAGGTCGAAACACCCGCAGACGATACGCCCTCACGCGTGTGGGGTTTTCGGGAACGCATTGCCGCCCGCGCGTTGAATTTTCCAATCCGTAGCCTCGGCTCCGGAAGCTCGCACTCGGGCGACACAATGATGCACCTACAGGAAGAAGGTGGCAATCAAAGTCAGCTCGGGCGAGACGCCTCGCGGAACTCTGTCACACTGGCAAGCATGCTGCAAGAAATGGAGAGATTACTCGATATTGACGCGCCTTGCTCCGCGCTTCCTGGCCCCAGGTCCCGAGAAGACCGTGCACGTCCCTTTCAGGACCGCGTGCAGGAACTCGTCGACACGATTTTCACCAAGCTCTTGCCAGCAAGTCCTCTCACGAGTACTACGCAACAGAACACCTTAAAGTCCGACGAGGCCATGCCGGTCAATGCTGTCTCGGAGATGACGCATTTGCCACGTGGGATCGACAGCCATCTTCTCAATACACGCATTGCTTTGCGTCACCTTGTCGAGCAAGTACACCACATGCTCGGCCAAGAGCTCACGCAGGTCACCGAACAACACATGCACGAGGCAGCGTGCGCATACAACTTGTTCCTCAGCAGCAAGCCAGCCCGACAGCTGCAGCGCAGACGAAAGAAAATGCTTCGGCGCTGGCAGGGCACCCCGCTGTGGGCTCGACCTCGTATGCTGGGCATGCACATGGTAGCCATTGAGCAGTGGGGACTACGCGCCTTTTACAAAGTGCAGCAAGAAGCTCGCGTTGTACGGCAGGCGCGAACAAGCGCGAAAAACCCAATGGTCTCTTTCTTCACGACGCGGCAGGCGATCCGCGAATCTGCCATCTTTTGTTTCCAGCACCTTCGTGAATACATGTTCTTGGCGCAACACCTCGGCGCCGACTTACCAAGTGTTCTTGGTCATGGAGGCACTGATATTCATCTTTTTCTCGGCACAAAGGACCTCGCGCCACCACTTCGCGTATCAGTGTTTTCCAAAAAGCAGAGTATGCACTTGCAAACCGTCTCGCACCTCTTGACGAGCAAGTGGATGCATGGGATCGTCATGATCTGCCTCAGCAAGGTCCATGGTCAACCCGGGCCGGATGGCGGCACGTATAATTTCTACTCGCGGAGCTTTGAAGAACACCACGGAAGTGTCACAGAGCGCCTCGTGTACCGCACACGACTCGCAGCTCGCCAACACTTGTACGAGTACGTCCAGCTTTCGCTCGAGCGTTACGTGGCCTTATTTCAGGCGAGCAGCGGCTTCCTCGCCTCGGCATCCTTGCACGGTCCGTCCCACGGACGGAGAATGGATGTCGAGCTCGAAAAGCGTCTTGCGGCCCATACGCAGCGCGAAGGCCTTTTCACCGTTCAGCTGCTCTTTCGCGAGGGCCCAGAGTTCTCGCCGCCGCTCAGTGACGTTCGACAGCGTGTTCTTGCCACGATAGAGCATCTTGCTAAAGCAATCACGAGCATCGAAGATCCCACTGACGATCTCATGCCCGTCCTTGCGGCGCTTCGGAACGTCTCGACCGAGGAGACCTCCATTTCATTCTCCAATGCAAGAGCTGCCCTTCTTCCCCTCGTGCTCCGCAGTCTCATGACGGTTCGTAAGAAACGATCTGTGCACGCTTCGCCCGTGCTATACGTCTTTCACCGCGCCTTGCAAGATGACGCCCAAGACCCTCTACATTTTGTCGCCAATTGCATATGGTCCGCAAGCTGTAGGCTCGATGCAATCGTCTCGGAGGCAGTGTCCGCGGCCGAGGAGGTCCTCGAGGTCATGCACGGCCTCGAGACAAAGATCCTCGCGGGAATTCACGCTGGGTTTACAGACGTTACTCACCTTGACTTGAACATATATCGCGAGTGGTTCACACAGCCACTCGCACGCCGGAAAAACCTGTCTCCCACGGGTTCTAACAGCACTGAAAACTATTTACTTTTAGAGGGCGGTGCTCTTGGTGCGCGTCAAAGCACCATGCCGACTGTATCACGAGGTGCAGGTGGTCTTCCTGATCGCGTATCGGAAGACTCCTTCCTCGGCTGGGGCGAGCACGACATGTCTGCTACGGCATCATCCTCGTTTTCATCTGGCTCAACATCATCGACCCTCGGTCTTGATATCGCAGAACGGAACGAACAATTGGCGGCGCAAACTCCTGCGCCGGGGCAAGAGGGAGAGGATGCTGCAGTGAGCTCTGGCCTAAAGGCAGGGCATCAATTCACCTTTTCGCGGGAAACTGACCCCTTTCCAAGAACTCACGCTGATCTTGAAGCAAACTATGAGATCTCGGACGAGCCCGAAGACGAGTCAGCCATGCTCGAAAGCTGTGAAAAGGAGGTTCTTCGTTTACGCCGCGTGTCGACGCAGATTGATTGCGAGTTACCCACGGACCTGCGCATTCCTCTCTTTCACGTCGAGTCTCGCGACGCCAAGCAAACCCTCAAGGCTCGATGCGACCAAATGGCCACAATCATACTCGACGAAATTCACGCGCAGGCCACGCGCCACCTGCGCAAAGCGGAACATGAATATGATCAGCTGCTCGCGGATGTCCAGCTTGGGATCGCCACGGCAGATGACCTTAGCACGCTGTGGAAGTTTGAGGTAGATCTCGAGAGAATTCTGGACGACATTGCGCAGCGGTGCCTTGCGCCCGCCCGACGCAGGCTCGACGCACTGGAGCGTTTACAGTACATGCAGAGCTCCGAAGACATTGCCTTTCAGGCCACACTGCTCGCAAAGCCAGATCTTGCTCGCACCACGTGCCATGCGTGCGTGGAAAAGGCTCGCTCGCACGAAAGCAGTTTCCTGGTGGGCCTCAACGCGGAGAAGGAGCGCTTCAAGGAACGCCTTGAATTGCTTCGCGCCCAGGTCGTCCAGCTAACAGCGCGTGACAACGTCGAGGAGGCTATGCAAATCGCCGCCGAGACGGAATATCTCAACGAGGCCGTTTCGACAGCCTGTAGCATGATGGAGCTTCTTGCCTCGCGAATTCGCGTCTTCGACCGTCCGGAAAAGGAGGTGTATGGAATTCCTGTTGTCAAGAGCGAGCACACGCTCGACGCTGAGCGCGCGCTTGCAGATGTGGTGGCCATGCGCAAGCGCGTGGGCCTTTTTAATCAACTTTGGTCCATTGTGGCAGATGCGCGGGAGACTGTTCAGACGTGGCGACGTAGCACCTTTTCAAATGTGAGCGCTGACGACGCCCTCGAGCTTATTACTGGCGAGGGAGGTTGGGTTCCGGGCCTCGACGAGGTCTTGGCCGAGTTGAATGGAGCTGACGACGATGTGCCCCTCACCATTTGTCTCTCGGTTCGGCAACTGCTGCTCGACTTCAAGGACACACTCCCGTTGCTCGGTCTCTTGACGAGCAACGCTTTGCGAGCGCGTCACTGGCGCCAAATTATAGCAATCATGGTGCCCCTCGATGGTAACTTCCTCGGCGGCCTTCTCGGGCTAAATGATGGCGAGGACGATGGCAACAATAGTGGCGAGGACGATGGCAATGATAAGGACGGCCAAGAACAAGTCGTAGAAATGAATGTATCTGCCACTAGGCTCGCACAAAGTACGCGGGAAAGCATCAGCGTATCACGTCGCAAAGCAGGACCATCTCGAAATGATGAAGCCATTCGCTATGACAAGGTGAGCTTGCATGCCCTGGAGGAACTGCACATTGCACGCTATTATGACGAGATTGCAGAGATTTGCGCGTTGGCTGAACACGAGTACGAAATCGAGCTCAAGATGGATAAAATGGCAGCAGACTTGCACGCCCACCGTCTGCGCACCGCCAAAGTAGGCATCACTGCTGCGCACATCCTCATCCTCTCTGGTGAGCATCAGCGCGAGGTCAAGATCGCCGGAGATTCTGATGCCAAGAACAATACCTTGCATGCCGATGGCGAGGGCGTCGTCCAGGTGCATGCGGCAACGCCCGCAGGGGAGGTAGGCGGTCTCGACGCAACGGGTCCTGGAAACTCGGGCGCAGCACAGGCTGTTGCTGCCGACAGCGCGTCTGGTACCAATACCGCCACAACCCCGCAATCTCTCGACATGGACTCTATATTGCTGCTGATCGAAAATCAGATGATTGAGATGCAGCGCATTCAAGCCTCGACGTTTACAGAATCGGGAAACATGACGGCTCGCGCCGAGGACTGGGCAAAGGACATTGCACATTTGCGGGAGTGGCTACAGTCGGTAAAGATGTTCCAGACGAAATGGGAGCCCATTGAAGCGCTCTTTGCGGACTCCGCGGCAAGCCCAATGCCGATCAAATTGAGCGAGAAGGAAATTAAGTCATTCCACTTTGCAAACCGGCTCTGGTCCCAGTTCACGGCCACCGTGAGTAATCGTCGCGTTTCACTGCACCTACTCATGGATATCTTGCATGGGCGCAGGAGCGATACGGTTGCGGCACTGCAGAGACTTGCACAAGACGATCCAGAGGGCGAGGAATTCCGCGTCCCTGCCCTGCGACTCTTTGCCGATCTTAATGAGTGCATGGACGCCATCAATGAGTCTCTTGGCGGCAAACTCGAGGAGATCCGAAGAAAGTGTCCGCGATTCTACTTTATTGCTGACGCGCAGCTCTTGGCGTTTTTGAGCGCGGCGCAGCGGGACTGCGCAGAGGTGGGTGAGCGTGTCGGCCTGCTCTTTGATAATGTGCAAAATCTCGTGTTTGCGTGGGAAGCGCTGCCTTACGGCCAACCTGAAGGTGCTGCGGAGACTATTCTTGCGCAGTTCCGTCGACGGCATGCGCATCTTGGAAAGAGCGCGGTCAAGGACGTTTTCGAGGTTCATCAAATGGTAGTACGAGGCTATACTTCGCGTCAGAATTTGTCAAAGTCGGCGTTTCGACTCGACAACCCCCCTCTGCCCGTGGCATTTGAACTCCGACAGCGAGTCGATGGCGCGCCCGTTGCGGCCCGCAAGATCGCGGTGGATGAGTGGATTGCAGAGCTCGACGTGCGTGGCAAGACACAATTTTTGCAATGCGTTGCAACTCTTGTCGAAGCCATGGCGGACCTGAGCACGTGGGACCCGCTGTCGCGTGCCATTCGAGAGTGCCCTTTTCAGGGTGCAATCCTTGCAGCCCTTAGAGTGGCTTGCACGCGTCTCGTGGAGCAAGCCTTCGGAGATGTCGACAACTTACTCGGCGACACAGCGCTGCAGGTCGTCAATTCGGGCTCCTTTCTCAAGAGTTCCACCACAGCGCTCAAGTCGCCGCGCGCGCAAGTGAACGGGGAAGACCCGTTCTTGCGTCTGCAAAGCGGGATCCAATTTTGCTGTGGGCTTCTTGGGAGCGAAAAGAATGCAAAGCTGCCTGTTTGCGCCGTGACACGCATTCAGGCCTGTATCACCACACTGCAGGACATGCGAGATCGTGTGAGTGCCGCAAGTCGAAAACCTTTGCTATGGGAGCTTGCGTTTCGATCCTACCTGAAAGCTGGCGACCAAGGCGCAAAGACGTTGCACTTGCGAGTTGAGACGCTGGGGGCTCGCTTTACGCATGGACTTGCCTGGGACGCACTTGAGGGAACACGTTTGGTGATTGCTCCATCCACTCTTCGATGTCTCCGTGCACTTGCGCTTGCAGCCACGGCCGGGGCAATCGGCTGCGCTTGTGGGAGCGCAACCGTTGGCAAGTCTGCAACCATTCGAGAGCTCGCTGACCTGACGGGAACACGATGCTTGGCGATGTCTACGCTCACCGTGGGCCATGGCTCTGCCTTTGAGCGCATTTTGAAGGGCCTCGCGGCGACGGGGGCATGGGGTTTTGTGGAGGGAATCGATCTTCTTTCGCGAGCTCACCACGAAACGTTACAATTATGGCTACGCGACCTGTCCCCAAGACTGGCCCACTCGTCAGCTCGGGAAAGCCGTCCTGCCATGTTTGCGACTACTCGAGGCGGACCGTTGCCGACCTCGTTGGACTTTCGGATACGCGTATGCCGAGTCGAATCCGCAGACTGTGCCATTGTTGGCGCAAGCCAAATATTGTGTAAATTTAACGGCCTGAGCGCACAGGACTGCAGCCAGCTAGGTCGAGAAGTAAGCGGTGCGCTCAAGCTCATTGACAATGGCGCCCAGTGGAATGCTGCGGTGATCTCGCGCGTCGTCCGTGAGGCATGGCAATCGCATGTGGGCACGGACTCCTCGTTAAATGCCAAGCAAGAGCATACGGGCGGACGTGATAGCCTGCTCCAGGTAGACGTAAAGTTGGGCGCCTCCTTGGCACACGTACGGTCGCTCTTGGCGAACGCTCTCGTGCGTATCATGGAGGGTCGCGCGGAAGACTTTGAGACCGCAATCAATGTCATTATTAGCATTTTCGGTGGCCAGCACACGTCAATGAAAGAAGCTGCACAAATCGCAGCTGGTCCTGACGAAGCGGCCTCGCTTCGCCGGTCTAAAATTAGACGTCGACGCACGAACCAGGCCCTGGGACTAGGCAGCAGCCCCCTTGGGCGTTCGAGCGGCAGCTCTCGGCGTCTTGTGGATGCTCCCGTTGCACGAGCAAGGCGCGACAGGGTCTTGCACACGTTGTTGGTGCACGCAATGACTCAACTAGGAATCGAACCAAGAGGCAGCGGGCTCGTGCCTGTATGTTTCGATGTTTTGCACGCGTCGGGTTTTTTGGACGCGGACAGCTTTCTGGAGCGCTCGAGTGTCATTTTGTTTGGCCCTCCTGGCAGCGGCAAGTCTCTGGTCTTGCGCATCATTGTCGCAGCGCTAAATTTGCTGCGAAATGTTAACCTTCGTGCTGCTCGGATCTTTGCTGATGCACGACCGCGCTGGCTTCAACGCGAGATTATGCGTGTTCTCGAGGCCAGCTCTTCAGCGTCACTAGCGTTCCAGAAGTTCGTTGACTTTGAGGATACCCGAAGTTTTTCGCTCCCCACCGATGTAGCAGACCTCGATACCATCTCCGGAAAGGACGTACTGGCCGTGCCTGCGAACGAAACCGACAAAGCGGAGTCCAAGAAGAAGGAGAAGAAAAAGGCCAGCGCTCTTGTCGATGGAGTCCATCTTGAATCTCAAGATGACGAAGTTGTGGCTGCCAGCATCTTCAAAGCTGTGCAAGGCTTGTCGTGGGTGGTACTGGACGGCGATTTAGACAAGAACTCGGCGGCGAGCCTTGTGGAATGTCTCGTGGAGCCCAAAGATCATGCAATCTGCGCAACGAATCGTGAAGGTGAGGAACGTATCTTGCTTCCTCGGCGCGCCTGTTTTGTCTTTGAGACTGTGTCTCTGGCGGAAATGTCCCCGGGAATGCTTGCAAAATGTGCCCTGGTCCGCACTGACGACGCAACTGTTTCGTTTCGCGAGGTGCTTCATGCATGGTTAGCTTCGCCAGATTCGGAAAATGCGGCAACTGCTCCCGAGATCGCGCGCCTCGCGCTTCCTCACTTCTTTATCCCCTTTCAAAAGCGGATTGAGGAAATGTGTGTTGTAGCGCTGCCAGTCTTGTGGGCGCTTTCGCGGCCCCAAGGCAAGGCCTTTCCAGCGCTCTTGCTCACCCGACTCGCTGGCACAGTGAATGCACTGCTGGTAGGCTTCTCGAAACGTATGCTTGACGAGCGAGGCCGTGTGCGTCAGGATGTGCCGGCGCGCGAGCCTGTAGACGCTGCTGTCACCTTGGGCATTCTCTGGACGGTGGGGCAACTGCCGGGCCTCGACCCAAGACTTGTGGAACTTGCCCTTGCACGAGTCTGGGGGGGCAGCAAGTCATCACCTGTTCGATCTGACGCGCGGGTCGAAGCTGCTCTTGCGTACGGCAAAGATGCGCGACGTAGCACGCGCGTGGGCATGAAAATTCCCGTAAAGCTGCCTCCGCGTGCGGGTCCCGACGAGGGTCCGTCGCTTTTTCTTCATGCCTATGACATTGATGCCGGCGCATGGGTGCCTTGGAAGGATTACACGTGCATGGCGGCGCTTGATCTCGTGTCTCGGGACAAGGTTCGTATCCTCACGGCACAGCAGCGACGCGCGGCCTGGTTTGTTGCGGCGCAGCTTCGCTATCGCGCAGATGTTCTTTGCACGGGCCCCTTTCATAGCGGGAAGCGACTCGTATCCGAGGCAGCTCTGGCCCTTTTGCGAACTCAAGTTGAAGAGGATTCACCGTCTCGTCAAGTCGTTGTGCATCGCATGGGTCTTGCACAAGGTGACAAACCGATTGGTATTTTGACCAAGCTTGATCGGTTTTGCGAGGGCCACTTTGCCCCGCCAGTGCAGGAGCATGGGGACTTTGGATCGATGGGTGGTGTCATGCCCTCTGTCGGACTCGTCTTTGTGGACGATTTGGCTCTCGACGATCCCTCGGCTGAGCCCGCGAAAGCGCAGCTCCGCCAGGCCCTCGAAACGGGGACAGTTATCGATACCGCTGAAGTGGGCAAGATCAGGTTTCATGGATGTAGCTTTCTCGCAACGGCGCAGCGCATGCCGGCATCGTCTCGCCTTTGTGCGCGTTTTGCCACAGTGGTACAATTGGGAGAACTTGAGGCGGAAGCCGTGACGGCCGCCTTTGCTTCCGTCATTGTCTGCAGAAATCAAAGGGTTGGAGCAGCTGATTTCTGCATGCCTTGGGCAAGTGTTCTCGACGATCTTGGAAAAGCCGTGCCCCAGCAATATGCTGGGGCGACGATCGTCGAAGCTTGCAAATTTCTACTCCGTTTTGCCCCAGGCTTGCCAGCTCAGGTGGACAGCGTGATTAAGCTCGCAATTACTACGTATGGCGCAGCTCTTGCGCACCACGCGCACAAACTTTCTGCGGAAGAACGTGAGCTCTGTATTCGGGAAATGATCAGCCGCGTCGTCCGACACGTGCCCGATGCAAAGGTCAAAGGCCTTCGTCTGGCCTTGTGCGACCACGCTCGTGTAGACGACGACCACGAGGAGGCAATCGAGGCGACGAGCGCATCCGACGAGGAAGCGTGCGATGCATGCGCGCACGTCTCGAGCACTTGTCGAGGCAACGATTCGCTGGCCCACCCAGCGGACCAAGAGGAGAAAGATGGTGCCTATGAAGTTGGCTCGTCTTCTGACTCGTTGGCGGAGGATGATAGCAGTGAGGTGGAGAAGAACAACATTGCGGTTGAGGGCCAGGAGGTGATTGTGCTAGCAAGAGATGCAACCACTGCTGAGATGAAGGAGCTGAAGCAGTTTTGGGAAACGCGGGCGTGCAATTTCCCTTCAATATTTCTTGCGCGTCAGGTCTGCAGCATGGAGATGGCAGTTGCCGCGCCAAGCTCGACGGATGGAGCAACTTGCGTGGTTCTTTTGGAGCCCCTGGGAAGCCCGCATCTCCGAGAACTCGTGGTTCAAGAGGCAGCAAGACGTCTTGGATACAAGGTGGTCGAGGCCAGCGTGGCCACGGACGAAGTTTCGTGGCATGAGACTTTGCGCAAGGTTCTTGTCGCGACGGGAAGTGGCGAGGACAAGGTGCTATTGTATGTAGAAGCAGGGAGCCAGGCGGGCTGCGACAATTCGCCTTTTCTGGATGATCTGGTTCAAATCGCACGTCGCGGCTCGGTGGATCATTTAATTGATTGGTCGCAGCTTGGGCTTGGGGCTGAGGAGGCAGCCCAGGGTGCTGATGCAAGCGTCGCGGCACGGCAGCAAATTGTTGCGTCGCAGCACAGAGATCCGGGAAAGATGTCGCAGGGCACACAACGCGCACTTGTGCACGACGACTTTGTTCGCCACATTCGCCAGCGGTTGAAAGTTGTCTTTTGTGTGGAATCGGCAAAGCGGATCCCGCGCGGGCTCCGAGGTGCACATCTTGTCAAGACGGAGCGACCAACGCTGGAGGATCTGGCGGATTTGGCGGTCCAAGTAGCCAAACGCAGTGCCGCAAATGCCCTGGGAGACGAGAAACGCGGCACAGAGCTCATTTCGCTGTTCAAGCGAGCTGCTGGGGAGAATGAGGGTGCAAGTGGGACGGAAGACAGCCTCTTTGAGTTTTGCCAGGTTCTCTTTGAAGTGCATGCACTTGCGACACGTGGAGAGGAAGATGGTCTGCTCGGTGACGTGAATGACTTGCTGCGTCTTGTGTGGGCGGCAAGCCGGCGTCTCGCGCAGAGTCGTGCTGAGCTCGAGAAGAAGTTTGCCGAGACCGAGCAAGCCCTTTTGATGGTGGACGTAGCTTCTCTGTTTGCGGTGAGCATGCGCGGTGAGCTGGCGATGCTGCAACCCAAACTGGACGCTGCGGAGGCTGTGCTTGAAGCAGCGAGCGCAGAATCCAGGAGTCTTGCGGAGGAGCTGACTCTTGCGACCGGAAATCTCGAGGCAAAAACGGCAACATGGACCTTTACGGATGCCGAGGTGCGCAGGCTGCGCAGCGTCATTTCGTCTGCAATTGACGAGATTGGACCCTTGCTCTCGAGTACCACAGAGAGTCTGGGCAAGCTCTCACGAGCTCGCATTGTAGAGGTGCGCAACTTGCGCAATCCCAATAGCGCAACGCGGGCCGTTCTCCGTGCCTTGTATCTCTTGGGGAGTGGCGAAGCCTTGGATGCGCGCGAAAGAGCGCTTGCCTTGGAGCAAGAGCGCGTGGAACGCGAAAGTGCTGCGCGACAGGAATCGGCAGAGTACTTGCAGCAGCGACGCGACGAAGTCGCTGAGCAATTTGCGCCCAAGCAGTACTATTGGGAGAAAGCCGTGTCCCCCGAGCTGTTGGACGATCCAGGACTCTGCGGACGGCTTTTAGCTTTGCAGAAGGATGCGATTGGCGATGACGTGATTGCAGAAGTGCAGCGATTGCTTGCCACATCAACGGTGCGCGAAGCCTTTAATCTTGACGTATCGGCGGATGGCAGCCTATCAATGAATGGCGGCGGGCGTCGAAAATTCGTGGATTGCCGCCCAACGCTAGAGGTGTTTTTAGGCTGGATGTTGGCGGTCTTGAGGTACCGCCAAGTTCTTCATTCTGTTCGTCCGCTACAGGAGTCGCTGCAGCGCAGTCTGACAGAGTTGGCCGTGCTCGACACGGAGCGCAAAGAACTCGCGCGAGTTGTTGCGGATGCACAGCATCGATCTCGGGAGGCATCCAAGCGACGGCGAGACGCAGCAGCAACGCAAGAGCAAGCGCGGGACCGTATCGATACGATCGGGGTTAAAAGCGAACGCGCACGGCAGCTACAGGAAGTCCTTGGCGACGACATTCAGCGAGCTTGGCAGCGAGATCTTGCGCGGCTTCGGCGCAAAGACGAGGACGACACCGCTGATGGAACACTTGCCGCTGACGCCATTCTTGTTACTGCGTGCGAAATGTATCTCGGGAAAGTTCCACCGACACTTCGTGGCGCATGCCTAGGGGCCTGGATGGAGGTGCTCTTGGACCGTGGCTTGCGCCCCAGTCTGAGCACCGGTGTGAAACTCGTGGACTGGTCTGGGTCGGCGACTACTGCGGCAGCGTCCGCGACAGGGAGCGTCGACGACGGCGAGGACAATGAAGAAGATGAGAATATGAACGAGGAAGACGCGGTTGCGATGGTTGTGTCGCTTCCCGGACTGATGGCCGGCATCCCGGTAGACTTTGGAGCGGCGGATTTGCGCCTGTTTTTCCCTGTTGGGGACGTGCTGGAAACAGACATCAGCGTGGATGCGTGCATGGCGTGGCTCCAAGCGATGCTGCCGCTGCACAGACCGCTCATTTCCCAGGCGCGGCTTCTCGCCAATGTGTTGGAGGATTCGCGTGGCGTGACACCTACATCTCGGCTCGCGTGGTCTGTGCGTTTGCCATGCATGGTGGATCCAGACGGTTTGGGCATGCGCTGGCTCCGCGCGTATACCTCGTGCAAGCAGCACAATCTCTTGGTGCTTGCGGCGTGCGCAACGGACACTCAAGTTTCAAGTGCGTTTTTGCAGGCGGCAAAGGGGCAAGCAGATACCGTCGTCATCACCGTGGCGTCGGGCAGTGGACTGTCAATCTCGCCAGCAATCCTTTCGCATGTTCGTGCATTTCTGACGGGTGGTGGGACCTTGGCGGATGGGGGCGACAGCAAGTCTTTTGCGATCGTCGTTGTGGTCGAGCATGACGAGATTGGCGAAGAAGTGAGCTGCTTTGGCACAAGTTTGGCCGTCTTTGACTTTGGCATTGCGACATCACTCGACGCGCTGACGCTTGGAGCTGCAGAGGCAGCATTGCTCAAGGCGCCTTCGCAGATGGTGACGCTCTCGGGATGGCACACGTTTGCCACTGTGCACCTCTCTACCCTTGCACGCAAATTAGAACTGCACGAGCTCTTGATGTCAAATCTCTGTGCGCGACGGCAAGACGGCGCCGAAAAGGGAGAAGCTCGCGCAAGCTTTGCGAGGAGCGACGCGCGGGATATGAGCAGCGAAGCGACGGAACTCTTGCTTGGAAACGCTCAAGTCTTTGCAGATGTTGTGCACAGTGGAAAAGACTATCTTCAAGTGTTGCAGAGCTTTACCACGTGGAAGTTTGAACGCATGGGCAAGATGGCGAGGATGGTGCGGGCCGTGTGGCCGCTTGCAGCTTTTGCAGCACGTCTTTTTCACCGCCTGCGATTGTTTCAACGATCGCAGAGTGTTGTGCTCGCGGCACGTATCGGGCATGCCTCGTTTACTGCCGCCGTTAGCGATGTTGCGCAAGAGTTATGGGCAGAGCGGTCCATGACGATTCCGTGGGCGCGTCTTCACTTCGCAATGTCGCAGCTCGAGCAAAAGCTCGTCCAGGCCATTCCAACCACAGTAAACACGTTAGGAATGCTTGCAGCACAGCTCGTAGGTGCCCTGGAACTCGCGTGTGCAGAAAAGGTGCGCGTGGAAAAGCATGACTCTCGCATTTTTGTGCGGGCAATGATCATGCTTTTGTTTGATGGATCGCAGGACCGACGCAAGGGCAGGCGCAGCACCAGTAGCAGCAGCGGCAGCGGCGGTGGCGGCGCAAGTTCAGCATCCCGTGCGGGCCCTCAGCACGTGCACCCGCGAAAGAGACCCGGGCAGCAGACGCGACGACAAGGGTCGTCACGCAGTATTCGCGACTCGAATGGATCGATGGGACGACCAACTTTTCGCCTTGATGACTTTCATCGCGTCAATGCACGTCGCGATCTTTGCGCTGCGGCACAACGTGCGTCCACGCATGTACGAAGGCATAGTTCTGTTTCTGTAAGTGGCGCTGACACGAGCCTTGCAGCGTACTTGACAATCCAGCCGGACTACGGAACGCAAGTTCGCATGTCAAAAATTGACTGGACACGCCTCATGGGCAGCATCTTTGGGGATGGGTCGGCTTATCTTGAAGACGTAACAGAGATGGTTGTCCCTTTGGCTTCGGCGGTACCGGCTATCGATCTTTTGCAGCTCAAGCTGTCCTCGAACCCGGTGCACGCATTGGCTGTGAAGCTTGGCGCCGACGCGGACGTGGATGACGCTTGGGATGCATTGGCGCGATTTGCCGTTGTCGCAAATTCGTGTCCGTCGCAGCTGATGCGCGCAGCACAGGCGTTTGTTGCCAATGCCCATGGTCCATTGGCCGAGCTTATTGCATCACGAAGCCGAGACGCAGTCGAACGTCGGGCCTCGATGAATGCGGCGACGCAAAAATCATCTCCGCGCAGGATGCTGTGGGCATTGGGGAGAAGCAAGAGTAAACTGAGCCTGCGCAATCTGCATCTCGGTCCGAGCCAGTCGTCATCGTCTTCATTTATGGCGCCACCTGCCTTTGCAGGGCTCTGCGCGACCAAAACGCCCGGCACGCTGCGACGGTCGATTGATGGCTTGCCGGCAACGACACCTATTGTGATGGCCCGAGATGGGCATATGGGGCTCGAGGGAGTGCGCGCGCTCATCAACGAAACGGCAATGTACGAAGAAGGCGTGGAAGTTGTGGCTGCTACATCCGTGGAGGATCTTGCCCAGAGTCGATTCCAGTGGCGAGCTTCCTGCGTCTGGGTTGTCTTGGGCAGCCCGCAATGTATGATTCATGACGAAGCAAAATGGGTTTTACAGCGTGTGAGAACGCAGCGCAGCTGGTTGAAAACGTTGCGGAACGATCAAAAGAAGGAAACGCTAGATCGCGATGACAAGTCTGCGTCTGCATCTGAGTCGGACGAAGACAGCGAGGATGGAGACGAAGGGTTCACTGCTGTGCAGCAAATTCGTGTAATTTTGCTGGCTCAAGACGCCGTCCGTGACGTGCCTGCTGCAATTCTCGACAGCGCGTGCGTATTTGACTTGAACGAAGACAGTCATGATCGGGTCAATCTTGGTGCGCGCTTCAAGAGTGCTGTGCAAATGTGGGACGCAAGGCGAGAACAGGCATGGAACGCAAGGCGAGAAAAGTGTCTGCCTTACAAGCACCTATGGCGTCAGACAATTCTTGCGAGTCTGTTCACTGGCGAGGTGATCTCCTCTTTGCAAGGAAGCTCGCCCGAGGCTGCACGAGATGCCTTGTTTCACAGGCTCGAAGCACTGGAAGAAAGCTTCAAAGATTGTGCGAATGATGACGATTCAATCGAGGATGAGGTTCCAGCGCCAATGCTTTTAGAAATCAAGGATGGTCTTGATGGTCAGGGTACACAGGCTGAAGCGCAGCGGCTTATGCTAGGTGTTTCAGGTGTCTTTACTCAGGAGCATCACGCAGGAGATCTTTTGCTGGAATGTGCCTTTCAGTCTTGGGAGATGGCTGTGCCTCTGATGGCACATGGCCAGTATCGACATTTGACGCTGGCAACGCCTTGGGCGAAGGCGTATCAAATTCAGGTTGCAGGTGTGAATCTGGACTGTCGCGAATACCATTTCTCGTCTGGGTCCGCTGCAGACGATGACGACCGATTTGACTGGTTTGAGACGTGTGGCGCGGATGCCACAAGAGATTCACGATATCTTACGCTCCTCTCAAATGGGCTGCGGGCACAAGTTTCCAGAACTCTCACGGACGAATCTCCGATGCTGGCGGCCATGGATTCGCACGATCATGGGCTTATGCCTAACAAGGTAGCAGCGGAAGAGCCAAGGATTCCAGACCAATCTGTTGATTACAACATGACGACACCTTTGAAGCACGCCAACAGAGATGTTGAAGATGGGGCCAAGGTGATCATCCTTGGCGAGGCAGCAGATGGGGGAACAGATATTGCGCAAATGAGACTCTGGCGACGCATGTGTCGAGCCAGCAGAGATCAAGGCCAGCCTTTGTCGAGTTTGCGTGCCGTTGTTCGTTTGGGGAGCCCCGGAGAGCACAGTGATTGGGCTGATGTGGAAATTCCGGGCTTTTTTATTGAAGGCCTACGCTGGAATCCGCGAAGTCGGCGTATGGAAGGACCCTACATTGCAGGGAAGCGCACGCTTGGTCCATGGATGTTTGTCAAGTTTGGCGAAGATAGCGGTCAGACGTTCGACCCTTTTGGTTTTCGAGAATCACTTGAGAGTTGGTCGCGTGTGCTCGTTCGTGTCATGGATTGCCACGCAAGCGAAGTATTTGCAATCGGATTGCCTTGCGATCCGAGCGTACTTCGCTGGCCTGTAGTTGGCCACATATGCTGAGCTCGACGCAGTCGTTAGAATACTTTTAGAAACACACAAAAGATTCTGTTTGTCACATTTTGGCCCTCTTTTACATTTGGACTCTGGTCATCCGTAGATTGGTAATCAGTGTCAGCACATCTTTTTCTTTTCCTCGTTTCATGACAAAGGCACTGCTTCTACGCAGGGAATGGCGTCTGGCAGTGGCTCTGGTGGAAGCGTGACGAGAAAGTCCAGGAGAGCCGCGTGAAGATCCGGGTTGTTGAGGATGGCGCGATGCTCTGCACCTGGTATCTCCTTGGTACGAACCTTGCAGCTGCCAGTGGCTGCCCAAGACGAGACGTGCGCAAGACTTTGGTAGGGTACGACTCCGTCGCCAGCACGGCGCTTGCCGTCAGGCTGAGGCGTGGCGCTCGTTTCGTAAATGACGCCCTTGGACAGCTTAAGGCCGTGGGTTTTGGCGAACTCGGGGTCCAATGTGGCGGACGTATCGACCTGAAAGTCATTGGCAAGCTTTGAAGAGCGGACTTGCTTGGCCTGACGTCTAAAGATACAAGAGGTCATCGTATTGACGTTGATGCCATAGATAGCATAGACGTTGTCTACGGGAGGCGCTGAAGTGGCAATATACGGATCGCGTTGAAAAAAATGAGACTCCCAGAGGCGAACTGTGTCGTGCAGTCCCTCTATTCTGAGCATGTCGATGGGAGTGTAGCAGAAATATGTCGAGCTCTCGGGGTTAAGATGCGAGCGAGACGCGGGGGAAGAAGTCACAGGCGCCGGGCACGTTGGCAATTGTGCGGCATTTTGCGAGTGAATGAATTGAGGCGAAAACCACGCGATCTCCATGGTCACTTGCGCCGTGCATCCGAGTCGCGAGCTCGACGAGGTTGCTGGCGCGAGGGGAAAGGTCATGAGCACTGTCGTACCTGAGACATATTGCGGTGTGAGAATGTGACCGAGCATAAAGTCCGCCTTGCAGATGACGTGACCCGGATCCACAGTCTTGACTGCGCCTATGGTTTTGTCATAGAGACGGGCCCCGACCTTGGCAAGACCTGTTTTCTCAGCGACCCCTCGTGCAGCGCGACGTCCACTGGTGTAGAGACGACGAGCAGCAACATCCGGCGCAAGAACCTGCTCTTGAATCTCAAGTGTAAGTCTGTCATCCCCCTGGCCCAGGTCCACGGGCGCTTCCATCTCGAACATGACATAGGCATTTTCGCCATCCGAGGGCTCCACCAGCAACTGAGGATCCGCCTGATACCATGCCGTGGCAAGCTTTGTCGAGGCCAGCTTAATGCGAAGACGCATACGGCCAAGGTTTCGATAAAAGGTTGCAAGCTGGCGCAAGTCGAGCTGCAAAAGCTTGATGCGTAGCATGCCGGTGTGCTTGACAATTGGGCAAAAGGCACGAGTGGAGAATGCCACCTCCGTCTCGAGGCGGCCATTCGAGCCCACGGGAAGAAGAAGAGGAGTAGATCCGAGCGAGCGCCCCATGATGAGCGCCGCATGAGGAGAGAGAAAGGAGGTGGGGAGACCCATGTTGGAACCACGGATGATGCTGGCAAGGGAGCTCGCCGCGCCAAGATGGGGAGCGCCAATTGGTAAATAAGTGTCAACATGAGCATCAATCCAGGCTTGGCCGCGCTTGTCAAGCGCAAAGCGCAAGAGGTACTCGCCAACCTGACAACCCATGGAGTGACAGAGAAGAACAATGCGAGCGCCGTCATTGTCGCAGACCATGGTCTCGATGCGATCAAGCGTCTTGGAAAAATATGCGTCGCGCTCCTCGAGAATAGTCGGAGGAAGCCGCCAATCGTACGGAACAGCGTCAAGGTCTTTTTCACACGTGTAGCCCCCACGACTCACGAGCGCCTTGATGACGGGCCCAAAGACGTAAGTCTGGGCGCTGAGAAAAAGACCCGGTTCGAGAAAATCAACGCCGCTGAGACCTGGTATTGGGCGTACTTCGATGCCCTCACGTTCGGAGAGCAAATCAGTTTGCAAGGTGAGGTGTAGAAGCCAGTCGTTGCGCATGCTCACCTGCTCGGTCTCGTCGTCGTTAGTCTCGAAGACGTGCGAGGTACCGAGAACTTTGCCGGTGAACCCGAGGCGCCCGAGCGACATCCATATTCGTTTTCCTTGCCAGCGCGGAACAATGGATGATTTCTCTACGCGGAGCGCGCTAGACATGAAGCCAGGGACGATGAGGACTGGCTTGCGCGTCGTCCCCTCGGGAAGATAAGTTTGTGAGCACCTAGAGGAGGAGGACGATGACGATGACGACGACGCGGTGGTCTCGATGGGCGGCACGGGAGGCACGGAAGGCTGCGCGTCAGCGATGCTGGCGTCCAAGGGCGGTGGTTCCTGAGGCTGGTCCTGTTCGACGCATTCGACATCGCCGATACCAATCTGCCGCGACGAAGCCTCGGTGAAGGCCTTGAGTTTGCGTGTCCTCGGCGGCGGCTGCGGCGGCTGCGGCAAAGAACTACTTCGAGGTGGCGGTGGCGGTGGCGGTGGCTGTGATTGCAGAGACGATGTACGAGGAGGGGGTGGCGGCGGTGGCGGCGGCGTTGGCGGCGTTACATGTGGTGGTGGCGGCGGGGGTGGTGAGGACATGGCGCTGCACTCGCTGTGAGTTTGAGGAGGGCGATGCCCGGTCTGACCGGGGACGTTTCCAAGCCTACGCAACCAAGCAAGTCGACCGGCAAAGCAGGCGGCGGGGCGCGTGTTGAGCGGACTGCCGGCTGGCCCTCACCACAACACGCACGCGCGCGCAGGGAAGCAGATGACGAGTGACACAAAGGTTTTGTTCAGAGAAAGATCCCGCGACCTGACTTGTGAGTTGCGATTTTTTTAAAAAAAAATTTGGCGAGCAGCACGTCGGAGCAGCAGCGGAAACGAGGAAGGCAAAGAGGACCTGCAGCAGGCTTGCGCGTCAAAGGAGTCTGAACGAAAGGTAAGGTATTCGCTGTGCCTGCAGCCGCAGTCTCACGAACGCCCCCGAGACACACGTCTTCAAAGAAGGCTGAGGCGATATTTTCTGCCTCAAAGTCCGTGTAGTACAGCCTCGAATGTTGTTGTCTACTAAAGCAGCAAAGGTTCTTGCGTGCCAGTGCCAGGAGATTGATGATTCCCGGGGGATGACGCCGTACAACATCAGTGCGCGAAATTGGACGTCGAAGATCCAAGGCCATCCAAAAAAAGAAGATAAGAGTATACCGTGATCTACGCGAGGCTTTGCTCGAGTGCAGGCTCTTTCCTGGACCTCGACTCGGGACGCAGCATCGGCGACAGGATAAATTCTGTTCGGCCTAACCGAACGGGACTTTCGGCGAAATAGTTTCCCGACCCGGCGGCAGGCTGGGTCAGTGAGACCGAACGAAATCGCTGGCAACAAACACGCAAGGTAGGCCTAGTAGTATCCTTTTCAATCCACCATCGTCATCGTCAATCACTCCGTAGGCCTACAACCGAAAGACCGAAGGAAATTTCATTTGCGCGATCCACTCGAGCGCGCGCAGGCCTGACGGACGGTGCCGAGAGTTTGAGGCGCCCAGGCGGCCGCGCGCTCAGCTCGGGGCAGGTCTCGCCGCCGCGTCAAGTTGGCGCACGGAGCGGTTCGGGCTTTGGTTGAGCCAAGAGGATGAGGACAACGAAGATGACAAAGCGCAGGTGCGGGCGCCGGCGACGCGAGCGAGCCCGGAAACGAGCGAGCGGTGGTCTGGAAACGTGGCTGCGTCTCGCAAGCTGCGGTAAATGGAGGTGCGTGAGCTGAAAAGGTCATCTCGTGCTGCTCGACGACTCGACCTTGTGTGCAGCAGCAAACAAGGCAAAGGAAGATTGCAGCAGCGTCTTGGGTCTCGGTCAGCACTTCAGGTCACAGGACGACACCTTTTTTTATGGCAGCGAGCTCGACGATGCAGATATTCTCAGCACTTCACTTACTATTCAAACTTAAAGTCGTCGTCGATACTATCCGGCGTGAGGAGAGGGCGCAGTCTCTGCTGAACGAGGGCACGCATGCCTGCGTCTTCGATCTTTTCCGCCATGTAGTGACGCAGACGTTGTGCACGAAGCCGAGCCCACGCTTGCTTTACAGCAGCAAAATCGGTAAAAGATGGGTCTTTTTCGCCAGCAGGCTTTGACGCGCATCTTGCAACGTGCTGATGGCAAGCGTCTGCGTCATTGCCTGCATCTTGCAAGCACCACGCGCAAAAGTAGCATGAGCAAGCGCCACATTTGAGAGCACAGCAGCCATCAAAGTCAGCAAAGACTGTCGAACAACGCGGGCACGTCATGGCGAGGACCTCATTCTGGATGGTACGAATGTGATTCTGCGTCGTCTGGTCCAACTCATGTTCGCGAAGTGCTGCGTCGACGCGATCACGGAACTGACGCTCTTGTTCGGCTGCGGCGTCTCGCTCAAATTGCGCGCGCGCAATGGCGAGTAGAGCTGAAAGATCCCCGTCTGGAACCGCGGATGCAATGGCTCGTCCAGAAACAAGGAGTTCACAGTCGGGCGCGACACAGCACACGCTTCCATCTCGTAATACCTTGACGTGCGAGTGAGCCTCAGTGGCAGCGCGCACCGACCTGCTCAGGCACTCTATACACGCAAAGTGGCCGTCGGCGCAAGAGACGCCTCCACTGACTGGATGAACGTCGAGACAAATGACACATGAGGCCTCCTTCATAGGCTCGGCCTGAAAGGCTTCGTGATGCAAGGCCTCAAGCGCAGTGGGTCGCTGTGTTGGATCTGCAGACTGGAGAGACGAAACGAGTGCTTGAATTGCGTCAGATACCTCTGAACCGTCAAAGAGCTCCGCGAGCACCACACCCACAGAAAACATGTCCACGGCAGGCTCGACCTTGTCGACATTTCCGTTGCGGAGTTCTGGCGCCATGTACTTGATGGTGGCCTGCATCGGCTGCGTCATGGTCACATTGTGCGTCTGCACGCCATCAAAGTCGCCCAGCACCGGCGACAGACCCTTTGCGAGAAAGACATTTTCTGGCTTGACATCGCAGTGCACGAAGCCTCGCGAATGCAGATCGTGGAGGCCAGAAAGGAGGCCAATGGCAATGCGCAGACGAATTGCCATGTCTGCGTGCGAATGATCGCGAATCCACGTGGCGAGGTCGCCACCCGGATAAAACGGCATCAGAATGCAGCCTTCAAGTGCATCCTGCACGAAGGCGCCCTGAATCTGGACAATGTAGGCCGATTGAATCTGTGCAAGCGCCGAAACTTGATGGTAAAATCGACTGCTCCATGCCTCGCTGGCGAGATGAAAGGCCTTAAGCACGAGATCGCGGCCATCAGGGCCACGCACTTTTTGCACAGACTTGCCAGGCTTGGACGCAAGCTCCTTGAGAGTGACAAAGTGCTCGCGACGAGCCGTCGTCCGCCATAAGGTCAGCTTGGACAGCTCCAACGGTGCTCCGCCGTCGCCCAAACCCAGCCGCTTCAGCCACTCCTGATCCCGGAGCAGCTCAGGGTAGTGCTCTTCTGCATGACGCAACAAGCGAGCTCGCTCCTTGCGCAGCTCGCTGTCGAGTTTGTCAACACTTCCGGTTTGAGCAAGCTCTTGCTCCAGGTCAGCGATTCGCGCTTGAGCTTCCTCGTCACCTCCTCTGGCATCCTCGCGGGCGTCGTCGAGTTCGAAAGCAAGACGCTTAAGCTTTCTCGTCTTGTTTCTGAGGCTCTTGAGAAGAAGCTCTGCCCCCTCGGTGTTTGGCTCGGTAAGTCCAGACGTGAGGCGCGAGAGCAAATGCCCAAGGACCTTTACGCGCGAGACCACGCTCGAAATCGTACGAGTGTAAAACGAGAACATGCAGGCCAACGCACGTCGCACTTTGTCGAGCGGGGCATCTGCCATGTGATCGCCTTTCTCCAAGACGTTGAGCTCCGCAGCAAATGCTTGATGCACGTCCTGAAGTTCCAATACCAACTCCTGTGATCTTTCGGGATAAGTCAGCGTTTTGAAGAATGTAGGCTGAATGCCAAGGCGCTTCGTGCTCTCTTTTAGTGCGTTGAGAGCTGCAGTGGTGCGTTCGCGTGCAGCAATCGTATCATGGCGAGCCTCCCACGCCTTGATGGCCTCCATCATGGTTCGAGTTGCCTCCTGTACTTGTCCAAAGGTCACTAGCTCCGCTGCATCGTCAATGTTCTCTGCTTCGCCCAGGATATCTCGCCAGAGCTTGCGACAAGTGTTGGCTACGTCGTTTGCATCATCTTCCAGCTCCTGAAGCTTGGTTTCTGAAAATATTGCGAGAGTCTCTCGAATACACGTGAAAAGATTGCGCCGCACCTGGTTCCGTTCAAGGATCTTTTCTGGGTCTGCCTTGACGGCTTCCTGCAGTGTGGTGAGCGCTTGCTCTTTCTCAGATACAGCTACTTGCTGCGAGTCAAAGCTTGCCACAATGGCACTCGGACTTTCGCGTGAGAGCTGCTCGGCAAAGAAATCGCGCAGCATTGGATGGAGTTCAGCCTTTTCCTCGCTACGCTTTGCCCGGGCATTGGAAAGCTCCGCGGCAATAATCTTGAGCTTGCACGTTTGCCCAGGACCTACAAACGCTTGCAGCAACGCACGGCGGTCTTGCAAGCTTGCTATCCCCAGTTTCTCAAGCTGGGCGGAGGTGAGACTGCGAATCTTTTTCAATGTCCGCATGCCCTGCTCGTAAAGCTTGACAACCATCTCTCGCAGTGCGTTGGTTTGTAGCTGCGCTAACGGTAACGAGTGTACGAAAAGAAGGAAGGCGTACAGCTTCATAGGATATTTGGGAAAAGCATTCGCAATGGCCTTCCTGATCCCGAGGGACTCACTCGAAAGACCTGCGCTATGCTTGAAAAGAAGCTTCGCTAGAAGAATAGTGCTGCGGCCGTTGCTGTGTGAGCTACACTTGGTCGCCTTCAATTTTGCTTTCTCCATCCTGGCGTCCTTCAGCTGACAAGGCCAGAGGCTACATTTTCTTGAAAGTCTATCTGCGGGTCTGCCAGACGATCTCGCGTGTAATTCGGGCATCATCGTTGATTCGAGACACGGTCGCCGCCAGCCTTGCGAAAAGCTTGAACCTTCTAGACCCCACCATGTGCCTACGCGCGAGCCAAGGTCTTGACGGTCGGCTAGTTCGCTGCATCGAGGCCCACACGTTGCGAAAATGGCCCGAGAAGACGACGCGACAAGTTCGGGTGCTGCTTGCTTTCGAGAGAGGCTGGAACTGAGCCACCGTGCTTCTCAGCTGACGAAGCTCTCAATGATGATCTACAAGACAATACTTTGGCAGAGGAGGTAGCTTGAGGCTGACTCGCGGCCGAATGGCCAAAGGTAAACTCGAATATGAGAGAGGACTCTTTGTTGAATGGTCTCGAAGCAATGCGGTTCTTTTCGCACACTGACGCTTGCCACGGCACTGGAGCTTGTGGAAACTTGGCGTCACGCAATACACGTGACCTTGATCCCGCTTATCTCTTGCTGTCATTTTTGCGATGCGCTGACAAAATTTCGAGCAAAAGAAGCCGGCACGAGCTGGCGCGTTGAGCGTAGCAGCTTGAGCAGATTGAGGACGATTGCGCCTTTCCACTCGATGCCGAATAGCTACGATGAGACGCGATCATTAGTGTGACAAGCACGCCAGGCCGGGCTAGCTCGCGAGCGACGCGGATTTGAAGCGCCTTGCTTTGGCATCCTTCCTTGGGGAGCTTGATTCTTTTTTTAAAAGCTCGCGCCAAGACTTGCGCTCGCCAACTGACTTGTTCGGAGCGCAAAGCGCCACCGAAATCTCCCTTATGTTTTTTCCCCCAAAGAGGGCCTAATCAGAAGAATACTTGTCACGGTGACCTCGAGTTGATGTTCTTGGGCACGAGATTGAGTCGGATCCTAGAAGCTGAAGGGGATGTTGGATCAGAATTCGAACTTGATGTTGGTGTTGGAGCTGCAATGAAAGATGAAGTTTACTTTCAGCTTCTTTTTGGCTTTTAGAACATTGATAATCTCTTCGAGCTCATCCATGCCGGTGATGCATGCGATAAAAGTATGACTCGAGCTTCGGATGAGTGTCTCACAGACTGGCAACAGCGGCGACTTTGGCGTTCTCGTCGGCCTCGGTCTTGGCCAAGCGACGGCGGCGACGGATGACGACAGCGGCAAACATGGAGACGGCCACAAACGCACCAACGACAGGACCCACGATAAGCGCCAGCGGCGTGGCCGACGACTCGTCATCGTTACTCGCTGTCGGCTCGGCCGTAGGGGACTGCGTAGGAGCCTGCGTAGGGGGGCACGATTCGAAATCTCCAGTTCCTTCATAGGGTCTGTATGTCCCGGTGAGGGAGGCAGGAAGAACTGGCTGTGGGCCGCAGAGAGGAACGTCATCAATGTACCTGCGCATCGGGATCGTGTGAGCTTTCTTGCGCCGCTACTTTCTCGCGAAGGACTTACAAGTAAATCAGACTTGTCATGTATGTGATCGCTTGAGGAAGCTTCGTGAGATCTGTGTCGGCGATTTGCCTGTTTGATTGATTGTGAGTACGCTTGATCTTGATTCTAATGAGCGTGTGTGTTGAACGTACAGTGAACGGAGCTGTGTGAGTGCAGACATGCTTTCGGGAAGGGAGGTGAGAGGGTTGTCACGTAGGGATCTATCACAGCAAACTTGTTAGTTTCCCTCCAACGATTCGCTCGTGCAATCCTTTCCTGCCTCGCCATCTCGATGACAATTTCTGACGTACAGGTAACGAAGTTCGGTAAGTCCCGAAATGCTCTCGGGAAGGGACGTAAGCAGGTTGCTGTAGAAATATCTGTTTTTGCGCGCGCTCAAGTGTAAGAGTCATCTTTCTATAATTCGAGGATCACGGCGCGCTTCGGCCACTTTTACGTACAGTTTTTCGAGCTTGGTCAAAGCCCCAATCGAAGAGGGCAATGCTGTAAGGCTGTTGAGTTGAGCATTTCTGCAGCAAGGTATTTTTGGATTAGCGAATGTTAGTGGCAACACTTCTGGGACTCGTCAACCAAAGAGCACGGCAAGCTTTGGCCACTTTCACGTACAATTTTTGGAGCTTGGTCAAAGCCCCAATCCAAGAGGGTAGTATAGAAAGCTTGTTGAAGTCGACGTTTCTGCGATAAGGTAAATCTCAAATAGCAAATGTTAGTGGGAACTCTTTACGTCTCATCAACCCGTCAATGACATCAATTTGACTTACAGGTTGGTGAGTTCAGAAAGTCCCGAAATGCTATCGTGGAGGGACGTGAGTAGGTTCCTGTCGACTTGTCTGTTTTGGTTCGCGTTCAAGTGTAAGTGTCATCTTTCTACTATTCGAGAAGCACGGCCAGCTTTGGCCACTTTCACGTACAGGTAAATCAGCTTGGTGAAAGTCCCAATCGAAGAGGGCAATGCCGTGAGGTTATTGTGTTGGACAGTTCTGCAGTGAGGTTATTTTGAAAAAGCGAATGTGAGTGGCAACTCTTTCAGGACTTGTCAACCATTTGATGACATCATCTGACTTACAGGTAAGTAAGCTCGGAAAGTCCCGAAATGCTCTCGGGGAGGGACGTGAGCTGGTTGCTGGAAGAATCTCTGTAGTGCTTCTGCTCGTGAGTATGCTTGGACCTCTTTGCTGTCAAGAAGCACGGCAAGCTTCGGTCACATTTACGTACAGTCTTTCTAGCTTGGTCAAAGCCCCAATCGAGGAAGGCAACTCCATGAGCTCGTTGGAGTAGAGATTTCTGCAATGAGGGAATTTTTAAACAGCGAATGTTAGTGGCAATCCGCTTAATTACCGTCAAACATTCGATGAAATCATCTGACTGACCTACAGGCTGGTGAGTTCGGAAAGCCCCGAAATGCTCTCGGGGAGGGACGATAATAGGTTGATTCTTGAATCTCTGTTGTGATCGTACTCGTCAGTATGCTTCGACCTTTTCACTGTCAAGAAGCACGGCAAGCATCGGCCACGTTTACGTACAGTTTTTCGAGCTTGGTCAAAGCCCCAATCGAGGAAGGCAACTCCGTGAGCTCATTGTAGTAGAGACTTCTGCAGTGAGGTATTTCTCAAAAATCGAATGTTAGTGACAACCCTTTCTTCGTCGCGCCACATTGATGATCTTGCACATACAGGTACTCGAGATTTGTCAGCTGGCTAATAGATTCAGAGATAGCCGTCAACCCATTTTCCGATAGATCGCTACGATTATAGACGACTTGGTTAGTATACCTTGCCAGCACTCTGCAACGAAGAAAACTTACAGGGACGTGAGCGAGGTCAAGGAGGTAAGAGCAGGCTCAAAAACGTCAGTGTTGCGTTCCTCGTCTTCGGCAATAGTGTAGGTGCAGTCAGCCTCAGTCGACGAGTCCGAACACGTGGAAGAGCCACAGTCGCAAGTTGCGCCACTCGTCAAGGCTGCGGCACAAAGAAGGACGACCAGGAGCAGCAGATGCCGAAGCATCATCGCGGCCACGCCGTTCTTGCTTGGAGAGGACCAATTTGAGCTTTTGCTGGCTTCCGGACCGACAGTGAGGACGTGCGTCTGTTGCGTGTCTGCAGTGCTATACCTTCTCATTCGCCGGTCTATCCCGGCTCGCCGGACTCTGAGACTTGGCGTTATAACAATGAACGTGGGCAGCTTTCAATCATTGGAGACCGTGCCACGGGCCGCGTGCCCGCCCGTGGGCCGGAAGAGGCCCACTTTTACCTTCTTCTTGAAGTCTTGCACCCTCGTGACGTGACGTGCCGTTGCGATGCTGGTTTTGTGCGCCCGCCTTGCCTCCCTACCAGCCAGAAGGCTCTACTACCACTGGACCGAGAACTCCCCTCCTCCTTTTTATGCTGGCTGGCCAGAGCCGAAAGGACGACGCGCGTGTGGCGGGTCTCTCTCTCCCTCGCTGGCGTGTGAAATCAGTGGAAGGGAGACAGGGACTGGAAGGAGGCAAGGGAGGCAAGGACCCGAGGGGGGGAAGGGAGCGGGCGAGGGATGGTCCGGCAGTTTATCGTGGCTGTTGCTCGCCGTGGCAGCAGTGCTGGCGATGGTCGGATCCTTCCCTCGTTCGTGTGTACTAGCGTCGCGCTGGCTCGTGTGCGCGCGTGCAGATCTCGTCCCTGGTGGATCATGGGGGCCACGCAAGCCATGGGTCGCCGCGAGATGGCCGCTGCTGCAAGTCGCCTAGCGCGCCTCCTGTGGCCAGACCAGGCCAGCCCGGAGCCGACTGCTGGCTGGCTGGTGGCCGCGCGCGATGAGGAGACTGACCGCTGCGCTGGCTGCTGCGACGCACGAGAAACGAAAAGAGCAGGCTCGCGGGGGAAGAAGGGAGGGCAAGGCGGCGAGGTCTTTATGACAGACGAGTCTGTGTGAAGACGGCGGGATCAATATCGTCATCGTCTGCCTCTCAGTCAAGCGGCAAAGTGTTGGTTGGCGGCTTTTTGTCTCTGGGCGACAGCAGCAACCATGGCAACAGAGGTATAGTTTTATTCGCGCTCTGCAAAGTAGATCATTGGTCCTTACAAGTGAGCAAACAGCCAGGCGCAATCGGCGAAGGCTTGGTCAGTCTCCATCGCCGCCGCCAACGCAGATGATGAAGATCCGGCGCCGCGGAGATGCCAGGGGTGCGCTCAGGCAGATGGCGTTGAGGATCCGATGTGCTCAGGCGGGCGCGCGCTCGTGGCAGGTCTCGCCGCAGCGCTTTGGCGCCTAGAATGGCTTGGGAACGGATGGACGAGCTGACAGGGACGAGAACGACGAGCGCGGCGGCGCGGCGACTGCAGGCGCGGGTGCCGGCGGCGCGAGCGAGCCAGGAGAGAAACGGGGAGGCGGAGGATGGTGAGCTGCAGTGGAGACATACGAGGCGGAAAGGCCGCCTTGCGCTGTCCGACGGCTTACCTCTTATATACAGCAACGAGGAAGGCGAAGGAAGACCGCGGCAGTGTCTTGGGCCTCGGCGAGCGCTGTGATCGAAGATGACTCGAACGACGCGGCGTACATGCGCTGTGTACGAGGATGCTTATACGCGTGGCTGTCGTGCGCCAAGCTCACGGCCAATTTGGCTACAGCAAAGTTGATTGTTCAAGAATCGAGGCTGCTTGACTCGAACGACGCAGCGTACATGCGCTGTGTACGAGGATGCTTACACTCGTGGCTGTCGTGCGCCAAGCTCACGGCCAATTTGGCTACAGCAAAGTTGATTGTTCAAGAATCGAGGCTGCTCGACTCGAACGACGCAGCGTACATGCGCTGTGTACGAGGATGCTTATACGCGTGGCTGTCTTGCGCCAAGCTCACGGCCAATTTGGCTACAGCAAAGTTGATTGTTTAAGAATCGAAGCTGCTTGACTCGATCGTTCTGTTGATGCTATCGAAGACGGTAACGCGAGGCATCGATCCCAACTTCGTGCGATCATGATCCATACGCCGATGTCATTGTTATCGTGTCGAATGTGTACTTTGCTCCCTGGCCTCAGGTACGCGAAAGACTTGGTGGTTGAAATGACCCCGTATGCTGCTGTTTCTCGAAGCAAGCAAGAGCTCCAACGAAATGGGGGGAGGGGTTGGAGAAGAAATGGCTGGCGCTGTCCTCTGAGATAGTGTGTCGTTGACAACGGCTCACTGGCTGATGAACTTGGACACCAAGCGCACGAGGCGTACTGCGGCCGGCGTCATGTGAGCTACATTTGGTCGCCTACAATCTTGCTCTATCCATCCTGGAGTTCTCTTAGCTAAGCAGGCAAGGGGCAACTCTTGAACACCTCTCTGTGGGTCCTCCATATAAGCTTGTGTATACAGCGGACATCGTCGTCGACGTCAGGCACGGCTGCTGCTAGTTTTGCCAAAAGCTTCAACCTTCTTGACCAGATTATGTATGTGCCTCTGGCACGCTGAAGCTAACGCTTCATGTCGACCTTGCTGTTTGACGATGAGGCGACCTCGACGATCTTGGCGACCATCTCGTTCAGCAAACAAAGCGCCTCGTTCATGATTGATGATGGATGCTCACCGTCAGTAGCCGGGGGGAAATGGTCTTCGTTTCATCACGAGAATGCTGATGAAGTGAAAGTCGGCCTCTTTTAAAATCGGAAGCGCGATTAAAGATCGTTCTACGCGTGCGAGAAGAGCCCGCAGATGTGCAAGATGGACTCGGTCGTGAACAAAGAGCTAGCAGTCAAAGGTAAAGAGGCTTGTGCATGATCGAGGCTTTTTTCCGTCGCTCCTCACAATGGATGCTAGTTGCAGAGAAAATTCTATCTGAAGGCACGGTGTTACCCTTGCTCGCGTGCTTTCCGCAGCGGCAACTCGGGCTCTAGAAGCTTCCTCGCCGTCGCGTTCACTCGAAGAAGATATTTTATGCATTGCGGAACCTCGCGCAGTTCCGTTGTTGCTGCTCGCAGAGCGCGCGTCCGCGACTACAGGCGACAGTCGGACCGGATGCTTCTCCGCTGCGCACGCGACCGCCCGGACGGGCCGGGCCAACGCGTGTTTGCAGCTGGCAGACAATGGGATGGGTCCCATTCACTGCCTGATGTCATGCGAAGTACAGCTTGCCGGCAAAGTCGCTCACACTTTGCGTTGCGCTCGCAATTTGCGTTGCGCAGGCACGGCACCTGATAAAGTGCCAGAAGTTCATCTTGCAGCCTGGCAGTGAGGAAAAGGAAACCCAGCGCGACTAAAGGCACGTGCGCTTTCGGCTGTTTGCGTGCGGCGTGCGGCGTGCGGCTCATTTAGAAAAGGTGAATTGTTGGCGTGTGTCCCGAGAACGCGCACGGTTCGTCATGGCGCGGCTGCAGTGAATGGACATCCCTTTTTCAACGTCACTTCCGACGTGTTCATTGCCTAACTAAGAGGGAAGCAAGAGTAAGCATGCACGCACGAGAGCAGCTTGATAGCAGAGGTCGAAGCGATAAGCAAAGTCTGGCTACGTCTGACAGCAGCGAGCCCGAGCTTCAAGCAGATATGCGAACTCTATTCAACGAGAATATTCGACCTTTGCCATAATCTGCAATAAATTCGCTCATTCGCAACAATATTCGCCGCTCAGGCTTACGTTTGGTTTGTCAATACAACCGCACCCAGTTTGGTCGACCTCACGATTCGCAGCTCTCGCTAAACAGTACTTTTGCAATGCAAGATATCGCAACTTCTCATCATCGTGCGAAGACTCGCAGAGGTAGGTCACCTAAAAGCCGGAGCGCTCGGTCTGCAAGCTACAATTTGCTTCTCCAAGTTTCACAGCCCAAGCTTCAATGCTTTTGCAATGACACGTATCGCAACTCCTCATCATCGTGCGAAGACTCGCAGAGGTCACCTAAAAGCCGGAGCGCTCGGTCTGCAAGCTACAATTTGCTTCTCCAAGTTTCACAGCCCAAGCTCGGCGGGACAGCAAAACGCAATTTCGGAAAAAAAAAAAAAGCAAAAAAAACATTCAACACCGGGACTTCGCGTGCAGTCCCCTATCACACTACTAACCCGGCCCTACGTGACTTTTCTGCTCAGTGCGAATGAGATGAGGAGTTGCCCACGTGGTATGATCGAATGTGGA